>RCUC01143788.1:0-59675 GCA_003697995.1 Taxidea taxus jeffersonii | reverse complement strand
AGCAATTGTTGCTAAACTGGAGAACACTCTTGTGTTCGTGCTGCCACACTGTGTCGTTGATGGGAATTGCACCATTGTTTCACAGCTACAGGCCAAATTTGAGCACCTTAAAAGAGTTCACCAAGAAGAGAGAATGAAGCTTGAAGAGAAAAGAAGACTCTTGGAAGAAGAAATAATAGCTTTTTCAAAAAAGAAAGCTACCTCAGAGATATACCAGAACCAGTCCTACCTGGCATCAGGCAGCAACCTGAAGAAGGATAAGGACCGTAAGAAGTAAGCTATCCCCAAATCCCTCCACTCTGGTGGTCCTCTTCCCCATTACTTTCTGTTTCATTCCCTATTTGATCTTACGCTTATCACAGTCCATTTCCTTATTTATTATCAGCCTCTGGCAGCTAAAATGTCAGCTCCTTGAGAGCAGAGACCTGTTCCTCTTGTTCACTATTTCCCTAGCATCTAGAAGAGCATCTGGCACATATGAGATGTTCAGTAAATATTTGTCAAAATGAGCATAAGAACGAATGAACAAAATACATCAGAATATAAGAAGGCTCAGTTACCTGAGGGGAAAAATAGATGCCCTTATTTCATTGTCTAGGTTGTGTTTCTAGCACACATCTGATAACTGCTGACCTACTGTTACATTAAATTTCATGTGTAAATGGAAGCTATATACTTTTTTGGGGAATCATAGAAGTAAAATAATATTTGATAAGAAGAATTTAGTTTATCTTTTTTAACAAATTCTACTGATGATGATTTTGTGAGAATTTTTATTTTAATAAGGGAACCAGGCTATCGATTCGAACTCCTGTGCTTTGATGTCAGAGCTTGTGAAACGAATGGTGGACGTAAAGATGCAGAGGAAGGTAGAGAGGGTCCCTGTACAATGGGGCGGCCATGAGTAGCATTTGGATGATAATCTCAAGGCTTATAGGTTTGGGGTATGTGTTAAAATCAAAGTTACCAAAATTTTAGAAAATAAGTTTTTTTTTCCCTTTTCTATACTTTATGTCCTTTATTTCTCCCACGTAAAATATCCTTGTCATTTTGCCTGTTTGACTGTTCTTGAAATTCATCATTGACTGGTTCTTTAGAGAGTGCTTCTTAGTGACTCTTTGCCTTAATTTACTCCAGCTACCTCTGTTTTGGCAGTATCCAGCTCTCCTTTTGTTCCTCACAGAGCAACATTTCTGGTTTAATTTTGTCATCACATCTTATTTCAAACCCAGCATTTTCAGAATACTGTAATTTAACTTCAAAATAATTAGGAGAACATACTGTTGGTCCATGGTAGCTTTCCATTTTTGAACTGTGGAAAAGTGAATCCACAGAGTTCTGGTAGGTTTAACTGACCTGTGAGTTTTATGGTTTGTGGGGAAAAGAGAAGGAATGAATTCTCACATCTAATCTTGCAATATAAGTTCTACATGGGCATGGATCTTTGTTTTGTTCATTAATGCATCCATCCCCAGAGCCTATAGTAATAATAATAATAAACAGAGCCCGCTGTAGTAGTGGGCATACAGTTACTGGTCAAAAGAATGAATATGACTTTTAATAGCCATAATCATTGAATTTCAAAAGATAAACTATAATTTATTACTGCTTTATGATATGCTTTGAATTATAAAGCTAAGGGACATTTTACCTGTTCTTATCCTTTCACCTTAATCTAATCCAGTGTTACTAAAATTGGATTTCCCAAGTTTATTCCATATATGAAAGACAGTTTACATTTGCTTTGTAAAAATTATTGTCCTGCTCCACCTAAAGACCATTATTAGCATGTGCTCTTGTTTATAAAGTCAGGGCCAATCCCATAATTTTTTTGAGAGTTCAAAAGAATTCATATTTAAGAAAATACAGTTTGGTATTTGTTTTTTTTTTCTTTTCCAAAGGTATCCTGTAATATATTAGATGTATGTTTGCTCTTTCTGTAAAAGCTTTGTAAAACTAATGATTCTAGTAATTTTTATTTCCTATATAGTTTTTTTATTGTACCAATCAAAAGGTTTTTTCTTCTCTTTCCAGCTCCAATTTTATGTAAAACAAAGTTTCCAGATCACAGAAGGTCATCACAAGCAAAACTTATTAAAATGTTAGAAGTATGCTTTGATTTTCTTGCTTTTTTTATTTGCTGTATCACTTATTCTATATCTAGCAAATGGCTGTAGTTATTGCCATTTATGGAAAATATTCTTAAATATAAGGTTAATACATAAGCCATAGTGGATGATATCACTTTTATATCCCCTGTTAGAAATTTTCAAGTTGTTGGTTTGTGCTGAATCTAAATCATTTCTCCTGCTGCCCAGTTATTGTCACTTACATGCATTGTACCACAAAGTATCAGTGCCGCTGAAAATACAGAAGTCATTCATTGTATGGTTATCTGATTGCATTTATATTCCAAGATGAACTCCTTTTTTGTACGTAATAAAGGTAAAATTTGGGAAATGTGTTTTGAAATGTATTATCTACCTGAAGCTCTAACCTCTTAATAGTTTTATAGAACTTCTTAATTTTTTATATCATTATCCAGTTGATAACATGATCCTAAGATTTTGTATCAAATTATGTAACATGGCCTCTCATGCTTCAGTGTGCCTTATTGTGGTTGATGTATTGTTGTGATGAAACACATTGTGTTTTAAAGTAAAAACATGTAGGTATAAATCCCTTTTCTAGTGATGAGTACCTTTGAACCTGAGGTATTGCCACTCTGTTTCATTAGAATGTTTTACATACTTGTTGTTTAAAATTCTGTCTTCCAGGGGAAAAATCATAAGGTAGAATCATCTTATTACAAATATTTCTTAAGACCATAATTGTGAGCAACTGAATATTAAAGATATGAAAACGTAGGTAATTCATATATAAGGGGATATTTGGATTCAGTGCCTTTGTAGTATTCTTAGGACATTTAATGCCTTTTAACTTTTTCTTAACAGTCACTGGTATATAATTTTTCCTTTTTTGTACTTGAATATCCTAAATAAAATTGATATTTACTCTTGACAAATAAAATATATATCTACATATTTACTAAAATGTGGTTAAATTACTTTATCTTTTCTTTTTGCAAACTGTCATCTTAAACATTATCAAAATTCATTCATTTAATCATGTTTTTGAATTATTTTAAGACAAAGTTATATCTTACCAGTATTGTTCAGAAATCAAAATGTTTTACTTAGCCAATGTTGGATTCTGAGCAGTGTATTTTTTCATAAAGTTGTAAAAGTTGCAAATAAAACCTTTCATTTCATAGTACAATTTATCTGGACAAACACCTTAAATTCCAGTTTTACATTCATAAATGTAAATTCCACAAATGTCTCTTAGCCTTTTAAAACTTTAGTAAAGTAAGTTATAAGTAGCACAGAAAAAGCTCTGAACTTTCTTCTTGGATCAGTAATGCCCAAGTTCTGAAAAGTGGGAGCAGGAGAGCCCGGTGAGTCTATGAGGGCAGGTAGCCTATCGTACAGAGCCCAGCCACTATAAGCACTGAGTGTTAGCCGAGAAGAATGTCATCCCAGAAGCTGAATTATGTGATGTGAGTGGTGGTTATCTGTAGACTTATTATATTAAACTGTATTAAACAGCTATCCTCAATTTTAATAAAGTTACTTTTAAATGCCAGATTGGTTGTTGGCATGCTAAACAAAGTTATTCAGTTCTCTAGTTGAAGAGATTATGGAAACCTGCCCAAAACTCTGAACATAGCAGAGGGGTGATCATCTTGTGCTTCTAGGGACTCTGCTGTGAGAAAGACTCACCACATGTTCTTCAATCACAATGTGATTTAATGTATTTGAGATTCCAGGTAAGATTTTATTTTAAAAGAGTTATCCTTCAAAGACCAAAATTTTTAGAACAATTATATTTTTATAGCAATTTGTATAATTACAAGTTATAATTTGTAATGTTTCTTCTTACAAAGCTGATTTATTTTTCACTATTCAGGCACAAGGTTACAAAGTAAGTATGATCCACTGATACTTAATAAATTTCCTGGGAACAAAATAAAGCTAGACATGTTTTGTTTAAATGTTTTTTCCATAAAGGATGTGAAATAGTTACCACTCACTACCAGCCATTAATCTTTACATACTTAGCCAGTTTTTAAAGCTCTTTCACATAGACTATGATTTCAGCTTCAGAACAACACAAAGGGAAACGGTTGCATTATGGGGAGTATAATCCCCTTTTGAAGGATGAATTCCATTTAGGCCCCATTTTCTTTCTTTTTTTTTTTTTTAAAGATTTTATTTATTTATTTATTTGACAGACAAAGATCACAAGCAGGCAGAGGCAGGCAGAGAGAGAAGGGGGAAGCAGGCTCCCCGCCGAGCAGAGAGCCTGAGGCGGGGCTCTATCCCAGGACCCTGAGATCATGACCTGAGCCCAAGACAGAGACTTTAACCCACTGAACCACCCAGGTGCCCCTAGGCCCCATTGGGCTAGGAAATGGGGATACACATGGCTAAGGCTAGTTCTGCCCTCATGGAGCAACCAGAATCAATCTCTCAGTAACAAGAGAACAGATTTGTGCATAGAATACTCTCAGAAGGACTTCAGCTTCCACCCACAGAGCACAAGAAAACATCCAGGGGAGTGACTGGGCCTTGAAGAATTGGAATTGGTTAAATTACATTATCTTTTCTTTTTCAAGTTCTTCAAAGACACAAATGGAGAATAGCATATTTTTTAAATTAATTTATATAATTTCTTTTCAGTGTAACAGAATTCATTGTTTATGCAACACACCCAGTGTTCCATGCAGTATGTGCCCTCCATAGTACCTACCACCAGGCTCACCCATCCTCCCATCCCCTGCCCCTTCAAAACCCTCAGATTGTTTTTCAGAGTCCATAGTCTCTCATGGTTCATCTCCTCCTCCAATTTCCCTCAACTCCCTTCCCCTCTCCATCTCCCCATGTCCTCCGTCTTATTTGTTATGCTCCACAAATAAGTGAAACCCTATGGTAATTGACTCACTCTGCTTGACTTACTTCACTCAGCATAATCACTTCCAGTCCCATCCATGTTGATACAAAAGTTGGGTATTCATCCTTTCTGATGGAGGCATAATACTCCATAGTGTATATGGACCACATCTTCCTTATCAATTCGTCTGTTGAAGGGCATCTTAGTTCTTTCCACAGTTTGGCGACCATGGCCATTGCTGCTATGAACATTGGGGTACAGATGGCCCTTCTTTTCACTACATCTGTATCTTTGGGGTAAATACCCAGTAGTGCAATCGCAGGGTCATGGGGAAGCTCTACTTTTAATTTCTTAAAGAATCTCCACACTGTTCTCCAAATTGGCTGCACCAACTTGCATTCCCACCAACAGTGTAAGAGGGCTCCCCTTTCTCCACATCCTCTCCAACATACGTTGTTTCCTGTCTTGTTAATTTTGGCTATTCTAACTGGGGTAAGGTGGTATCTCAATGTGGTTTTAATTTGAATCTCCCTGATGGCTAGTGATGATGAACATTTTTTCATGTGCCTGATAGCCATTTGTATGTCTTCATTGGAGAAATGTCTGTTCATGTCTTCTGCCCAGTTTTTGACATGATTATCTGTTTTGTGTGTGTTGAGTTTATCTGTTTTGTGTGTGTTGAGTTTGAGAAGATCTTCATAGATTCTGGATATCAGCCTTTTGTCTGTACTGTCATTTGCAAAGAGGTTACTGCCTATGTTCTTCTCTAGGATTCTGATGGATTCCTGTCTCATGTTGAGGTCTTTTATTCATTTCGAGTTTATCTTTGTGTACAGTGTAAGAAAATGGTCGAGTGTCATTCTTCTACATATATCTGTCCAATATTCCCGGCACCATTTATTGAAGAGACTATCCTTTTTCCACTGTATATTTTTTCCTGCTTTGTTGGAGATTATTTGACCATAGAGTTGAGGGTCCATATCTGGGCTCTGTACTCTGTTCCACTGGTTTATGTGTCTGTTTTTTTGCCAGGACCATGCTGTCTTGGTGATCACAGCTTTGATCACTTGGTGATCACAGATTACAGATTTCAAGTAAAGCTTGAAATCAGGTAACATGATGCCCCCAGTTTTGCTTTTCTTTTTCAACATTTCCTTAGCAATTCGGGGTCTCTTCTGATTCCATACAAATTTTAGATTATTTGCTCCATCTCTTTGAAAAATAGCAGTGGAATTTTTATCGGAATGGCATTAAAAGTATAGATTTAACCCACTGGGTGGCTCAGTGGGTTAAAGCCTCTGCCTTCGGCTCGGGTCATGATCCCAGGGTCCTGGGATCGAGTCCCACATCGGGCTCTCTGCTCAGCAGGGAGCCTGCTTCCCTTCCTCTCTCTCTGCCTGCCTCTCTGCCTAGCTGTGATCTCTGTCAAATAAATAAAATCTTTAAAAAAAAAATAAAAGTATAGATTGCTCTAGGCAGTATAGACATTTTAACAATGCTTATTCTTCCAATCCAAGAGCATGGAATGGTCTTCCATCTTTTTGTGTCTTCTTCGATTTCTTTCATGAGTGTTCTGTAGATCCTCGAGTACAGATCCTTTACCTCTTTGGTTAGGTTTATTCCCAGGTATCTTATGGTTCTAGGTGCTATAGTAAATGGAATCGATTCTCTAATTTCCCTTTTTGTGTTTTCATTGTCAGTGTATAAGAAAGCAACTGATTTCTGTACATTGACTTTGTATCCTGCCACATTACTGAATTGCTGTATGAGTTCTAGTAGTTAGGGGGTGGAGTCTTTTGGGTTTTCCATATAAAGTATCATGTCATCTGTGAAGAGAGAGAGTTTGACTTCTTCATTGCCAATTTGGATACCTTTTATTTCTCTTTGTTGTCTGATTGCTTTTGCTGGGACTTCTAATAATGTGTTGAACAAGAGTGGTGAGAGTGGGCATCCTTGTCGTGTTCCTGATCTCAATGTCTCAACAGGAAGGCTGTGAGCTTTTTCTCATTGAGGATGATATTTGCTGTGGGTTTTTCATAGATAGATTTTATGAAGTTCAGGAACGTTCCCTCTATCCCTATACTTTGAAGCGTTTTAATCAGGAACGGATGCTGGATTTTGTCTAATGCTTTTTCTGCATCAATTGAGAGGACCATGTGGTGCTTCTCTTTTCTTTTATTGATTTGTTCTATCACATTGATTGATTTGCGAATGTTGAGCCATCCTTGCAACCCAGGGATGAATACCACCTGGTCATGGTGGATAATCTTTTTAATGTGCTATGGAATCCTATTTGCTAGGATCTTGTTGAGAATCTTAGTATCCGTATTCTTCAGGGATATTGGCCTGAAATTCTCCTTTTTGGTGAGGTCTTTGCCTGGTTTGGGGATCAGGGTAATGCTGGCTTCATAAAAAGAGCCTGGAAGTTTTACTTCTGCTTCAATTTTTTGAAACAGTGTCAAGAGAATAGGTGTTATTTCTTCTTTAAACATTTGTTAGAATTTCCTCGGGAATCCATCAGGTCCTGGGCTCTTGTTTTTTGGGAGGTTTCTGATCACTGCTTCAATCTCGTTACTAGATATCTGTCTATTAAAGTTGTCAGTTTCTTCCTCGTTCAATTTTGGAAGTTTATAGTTTTCCAGGAATGCATCCATTTCATCCAGGTTGCTTAACTTACTGGCCTATAACTGTTGATAATAACTCCTGATTATTGTTTCTATTTCCTTGGTATTAGTTGTGATCTCTCCCTTTTCATTCATAATGTTATGAATTTGGGCCTTCTCTCTTTTTTCTTTGGGATTAGTGTGGCCAATGGTTTCTCAATCTTACTGATTCTTTCAAAAAACCAGCTTCTAGTTTCATTGATGCGTTCTACTGTATCTCTAGTTTCTATCTCATTGATTTCTGCTCTAATCTTGATTATTTCCCTTCTTGTGTGTGAGTTGGCTTAATTTGTTGCTGATTCTCCAGTTCTTTAAGGTGGAGAGACAGCTGGTGTATTCTGGATGTTTCCATTTTTTTGAGGGAGTCTTGGATGGCTATGTATTTCCCCCTTAGGACTGCCTTTGCTGTATCCCATAGGTTTTGTACTGAAGTGTCTTCATTCTCATTGGTTTCCCTGAGTTGGTTAAGTTCCTCTTTGATTTCTTGGTTGATCCAAGCATTCTTAAGCAAGGTGGTCTTTAGCTTCCAGGTGTTTGAGTTCCTTCCAACCTTTTCCTTGCGGTTGAGCTCCAGCTTCAAAGCACTGTGATCTGAGAATATGCAGGGAATAATCTCAATCTTTTGGTATCAGTTGAGCCCTGATTTGTGACCCAAAATGTGGTCTATTCAGGAGAAGGTTCCATATGCACTTGAGAAGAATGAGTATTCTGTTGTTTTAGGGTGGAATGCTCTGTATATATCTATGAGGTCCCTCTGGTGCATTGTATCATTCAATGCTCTTGTTTCTTTATTGATTTTCTGCTTGGATGATCTGTTTATTACTGAGAGTGGCATGTTAAGATCTCCTACTAATAATGTATTCATATCAGTATGACTCTTTATCTTGATTAACAGTTTTCTTATGTAATTGGCTGCTTCCATATTGGGGGCATAAATATTTACAATTGTTAGATCTTCTTGATGGATAGTCCCTTTAAGAATTAGGTAATGTCCTTCTGTATCTCTGACTACAGTCTTTAGTTTAAAATCTAATCTATCTTATATAAGAATCGCTACCCCGGCCTTCTTTTGAGGCCCATTGGCATGAAAGATGTTTCTCCATCCATTCACTTTCAGTCTGGGTGTATCCTTAGGTTCAAATGGGCCTCTTGTAGACAATATATGGATGGGTCCTGTCATTTTATCCAAACTGCAACCCTGTGTCATTTTATGGGCACATGTAGGCCATTCGCGTTGAGAGTGATTATTTAGAGATACGTTTTATTGACATCGTGTTACCTGTGAAATCTTTGTTTCTATAGATTGTCTCCATATATTTCTGTTCAATGATATTCTTAGGATTTTTCCTCTTTTATAGAATCCCCTTTAATATTTCCTGCAGTGTCGGCTTGGTGGTCGCTTACTCTTTTAAACCTTGCTGGTCTTGGAAGCTCTTTATCTCTCCATCCATTTTGAATGTCAGTCTTGCTGGATAAAGTATTCTTGGCTGCATGTTCTTCTCATTTAGTGCCCTGAATATGCCTTGCCTGCCCTTTCTGTCTTGCCAGGTTCTGTGGACGGATCTGACGGTATTCTGATGGGCTTTCCTCTGTACATAAAGAACTTCTTTGTCCTAGCTGCTTTCAAGAGGTCCTGTCTACAATTATGATTCATCATTCTCACTATCAGGTGTCTTGAGGTCTGTCTAGATTCTATAATCTTGGGGGGAGACCGTTCTGCCTCTAGTACAGGAACGCTGGTTCCATTTGCCATATTGGGAATATTTTCATGGAGAATTTATTCAACTATCCTCTAGTCTCCTTTCTTTCTCCTCCTCGGGGATTCCAATAATTCTGACATTGCACCGTTTCATGGTGTCATTTAGTTCCCCAATTCTGTTTTCATGGCTTCTAAACTGTTTGCTCCAGTCTTCTTCTGGATCCTCTCTCTCTATCTGTTTGTCCTCCAGATCACTAATTCTATCTTCTGTCTCAGTTACCCTAGCTTTCAGAGAATTTATATTAGATTGGAACTCATTGAGAACACTTTGAACATCATTCCTGGTGGCTTTCACTTCTGCCCTAATCAATTCTATTTTATCATCCATGAATTTCTTCAACTTAGCTATTGCCTGGATAATTGTTAGCCTGAATTCCTTTTCTGACTTATTGTCCATGTCTATGGTCATTAGTCCTGTTGCAGAAGGCCCAGCCTCTGAATTTTTCTTCTGTTGGGCATTCCTCCTCCTAGTCATTTTGGTGAGATATGGCTGAATGGATGTAGGTGAATGTATCAACCGTGGTGCACGAATGTGCACCCTGGAACACTTTTGAGCAATCAAGAGTCCCCTCCCAAATGAAAGAAAAGAGAAAGAAAAAAAAAAAAAAAAGAAAGAAAAAAGAGAGACAGGAAAAAAAAGAAAGATAAAATAAAAGAGAAGGCCCAGCCCAAATGGGCCCCAAGGTAAGATTTATGAAGTATACAGACAAAAAGACTGATAAAAGTCAGTGACAAGAGAAAAAAATAAATATATAAAAACAAAACAAAGAACCTCATCAAAAAGAACCCCAAGTATAAGATTTATATACTACCAGGACAAAAGCAATTACACAGAAACACTGGCAGGAGAAAAAGATGGGAGAGTGGTTATAAATTCTCAGTGTGGGTGAGGAAGGTTATTTTGATTCTTCCTGGATGTATTTTGATATCTTTGTTAAAAGACTCAACTTAGGTTCTTTCCACAATTTGGCTATTGTGGACATTGCTGCTATAAACATTCGAGTGCACGTGCCCCTTTGTATCACTATGTTTGTATCTTTAGGGTAAATACCCAGTAGTGCAATTGCTGGGTCAGATGAATGGATAAAGATGTGGTATATATATACAATGGAATACTATGCAGCCATCAAAAGAAATGAAATCTTACCATTTGCGATGACATGGATGGAACTAGAGCGTATTATGCTTAGCGAAATAAGTCAACTGGAGAAAGACAACTATCACATGATCTCTCTGATATGAGGAAGTGGAGATGCAATGGGGGTGGGGGTTAAGGTGGTAGGAAAAGAAAAAATGAAACAAGATGGGATCGGGAGGGAGACAAACCAAAAGAGACTCTTAATGTCATAAAACAAACTGAGGGGGGTGGGAGAGGGAGAGGGGTTGGGAGAGGGTGGTGGGGTTACATTATATGTTTAAATACAAAAAAGCTTAAATAAAAAAAAAAGACTCAACTTACCCAAGAAAAAGGGGGATTAGAAATTGGTTTACCTAGGGACGCCTGTGTGGCTCAGTTGGTTAAGCAGCTGCCTTCGGCACAGGTCATGATCCTAGCGTCCTGGGATTGAGTCCCACATCGGGCTCCTTGCTTGGCAGGGAGCCTGCTTCTCCCTCTGCTTCTGCCTGCCACTCTGTCTGCCTGTGCTCATTCGCTCTCTCTTCCTCTCTCTGTGACAAATAAATAAATAAAATCTTTAAAAAAAAAAACAAAAAGAAATTGGTTTACCTATAGGGATAGCATTGATTGTGGAAAGGGATTACTTTGAAGCTTAACTCTATATGAATATTTAAAAAAAAAGAATAAACTAAACCAAAATAAAATTAAAAAATAGAAAAGCAAAAGAAAAACACAGGTATATGTATCAAAAAGTTCAGGTTAAAAGGTTATTATGGAATTTGATGTACTGGACATCTAACTGTGATGGTAAATAGGTTAAAAATTATCTATTAGAAAATGAACCGTAATAGTGGGAACGAATTAAAAATAAAAGTTGTATCTGTGAAGTGGTGGTGGTGGTTCTCTTGTCTTTTGTTGTTGTTGTTGTTGGTGGTGGTGGTGGTGGTGGTGGTGGTTTTCTGGGGGAGGGGCTTGCCGTGTGGTTTTTCAGGCACTGTTTCCTGAGTTAAGTCCTCCTGCCCCCATCAAGGGGGTGGACTCTGAGGAAACCGCTTTTTCAGGCTTTTGTTCTCTGGAGGGTTTTTTGTTTGTTTGTTCATTTGTTTTCTCTCCCCTTGGCTGCTTTTGATGGGTTTTGGAGGTTTAGAGGAAAGCAAACTGCCCCCAGAACTACCTCTCAGAGAGAAGCCTCAGTTCCCCTCTGGGTGCTCCAGAGCCCATAAATTCCCCCTCGATGGCTGGCAGAGCACGTTCCCAGTCATGGTCTCTGGGGACACAGGAACTCCTTATTGTGTCCCAAACCACAATAGCAGCAGCTGTCTGGGCAACTCCAGAGCACCAGAGAGGTTCCAAGCAGGGATAGTGCACTGAGATTTTCCTGCTGGCCTGGGCTGGAAGTGCTCAGACTCTCCAGGTCCAAGAGAGTGAGAGAGCGTGGGCTGGTGCCTGCAAGCACCTCTCTCAGGGAGGGGTGAGGGGTGTGACTCAGACTCTGGTAGCATGCGGTGAGGTGCTCGGAGAGTGCAAAAGGCTGCATTTCTGCCTGCTGGTGAGGCTCCCTGCCCCTCACAGGAGCCACCACCTAGATGCTCTCAGGCAAGCTGGCTGCCCAGGAACCAAGACCTGGTTTCTTCGCAGCACTCTCTCTGGCTCAGGGCCAGGGGTGGCTCCCCTGGGTCCGGGGACTCAAGCCCCTGTCCCCAACCACCCCAATTCCCACTATCTCCCCCTATGATCCTTTGCACTCTTTGAGTGCCCCCAACCAGACTCCAAGTCAATGCTGGTCCCCAACCCCAGGGCACTCTTGAATTGGGGTGTCACTTTCCAATGGGTTGCTTCTGGTGGCTCCCTCCCCCTTTTGTTTATCTTCCAATATCAATCAGTCCGATGTTCCCACTCCGCTTTACCTACCCACTGGCATCTTCTGCCCCAGTAGAGATCCAGAAGTGTATATTTTAATCTCAGGCTGATTTCATGGGTGATCAGAGTTCTTTGGTAGGTAACCAGCTCACTTTAGGGTACAGGTTGAAAAGGCGCCTCCTCCTACTTCCCCACCATCTTGTCTCCTCCCTCTTCTTCAATTTTGGGGAAGAGTTTGAGAAGGGCCAGTGTTAATTCTTTTTTAAATGTCTGATAAAGTTCAACTATAAAGCTATCTGGTCCTTGGGGCTTCTGGTTTGGAAGGTTTTTGATTACCATTTCAACCTCCTTATTCTTTAATGTTTCTGTTCAGATTTCTGTTTCTTCCAGTAAAGTCTTGGTAAGTTGTATGTTTCTAGGAATTTGTCCATTTCTTCCAGGTTGTCCAATTTGTTGTTTATCATAGTGTCTTATGATCCTATGTATTTCTGTAGTACCAGATGTAATGTCTCTTCTATTTCTAATTTTACTTACTTATGTCTTGTCTCTTTTTCTCTCAGTCTAGCAAAGATTTGTCCATTTTGCTTATCATTTCAAAAGACCTACTCTTAATTCCACTGGTTTTTTCTAGTCTCTATTTCTGTCTGAATCCATTGCTGAAAGTGGGATATTAGAGCCCCTTACTTTTATTGTATTGTTGTCTATTTCTCTCACCAGATCTGTTATTATTTGCTTAATATATTTAGGTGTATTTTATTTTTATTTTACTTTTTTATTATTTTCTGAGGTAAAATTTAGTAAATCATCAGTTGCATATAACACCCGGTGCTCATTACATCAAGTTACCTCCTTAATGACCATTATCCAATTGTCCCTTCCATCCACCTACGTCCCACTAGAGCAAACCTCAGTTTGTTTCCTAGAGTTGAGCATCTCTTATGGTTTGCCTCCCTCTTAATCTTCATCTTATTTTATTTTTCCTTCTCTCCCCCTATGTTTATCTCTTTTGCTTCTTAAATTGCACATGAGTGAAATCATGCAGTATTTGTCATTCTCTGACTGACTTATTTCACTTAGCATAATATCCTCTAGTTCTATCTACATTAATGTAAATGGCAAAATTTCATTCTTTTTGATGGCTGAGTAATAGTCTATTATATATATACATATCACATCTTCTTTATCCACTCATCTGTCAATGGGCATCTGGGCTCTTTCCATATTTTGGCTATTGTGGACATTGCTGCTATAAATATTGGCATTTATGTGACCCTTCAAATCACTCTGTGTGTATCCTTTGGATAAATACCTGGTAGTACAATTGCTGGTTTGTAGGGTAGCTTGCTTTGTTTGTTTGTTTGTTTGTTTGTTTGACAGAGAGAGAGACAGCGAGAGAGGGAACACAAGCAGGGGGAGTGGGAGAGGGAGATGCAGACTCCCCATGGAGCAGGGAGCCCGACATGGGGTTTGATCCCAGAACCCCAAGATCGTGACCTGAGCTGATGGCTGATATTTCATGACTGAGCCTCCTAGATGCCCCTATTTTTAACTTCCTGAGGAACTTCTGTACTGTTTTCCAAAGTGGCTGCACCAGTTTACCTTCCCACCAACAGTGTAAGAGGGTTCCCCTTTCTCCACATCCTTGCCAACATCTGCTGTTTCCTGAGTTGTTAATCATAGCCATTCTGACTGGTGTGAGGTGGTATCTCAGTGTCGTTTTGATTTACATTTCCCCATGCCAAGGGAGGTAGAGCATTTTTTCATATGTCTGTTGTCCATTTGTATGTTTTCTTCAGAGAAATGTCTGTTCACATCTTATGCCCACTTCTTGACTGGATTTTTAAATTTGGGGGTGTTGAGTTTGACAAGTTCTTCATAGATTTTGGATATGAGCCATTTATCTGACATGTCATTTGCAAGTATCTTCTCCCATTCCATAGGTTGCTTTTTAGTTTTGTTGACTATTTCCTTTGCTGTGCAAAAGCTTTTTGTTTTGATGAAGTCCCAATAGCTCATTTTTGCTTTTGTTTCTCTTGCCTTTGCAGAAATATCTAGCAAGAATTTGCTGTGGCTGAGGCAAAAGAGGTTGCTGCCTGTGTACTCTAGGATTTTGATGGATTTTTGTCTCACATTTAGATCTTTCATCCATGTTGAGTTTATTTTTGTATATATTATAAGAAAGTGGTCCAATTTCAAGTGTCTGCATGTCATGGTCCAATTTTTCTAACACCATTTGTTGAAGATACCGTCTTCTATCCATTGGATATTCTTTCCTGCTTTGTCAATTATTAGTTGACTAGAACCTTGAATGTCCATTTCCAGTTCTCTATTCTGTTTCACTGATCTATGTGTATGTTTTTATGCCAGTACCATGCTGTCTTGATGATTACAGATTTGTAATATAACTTGAAGTCAGGCATTGTTATGCCATCAGCTTTGGTTTTCTTTTTCAACATTACTTTGGTTATCCAGAGTCTTTTGTTGTTCCATTCAAATTTTAGGATTGTTTGTTCCAGCTCTATGAAAAGTATTGATGAAATTATGATAGGGATCCCATTGTATGTATAGAATCCTTTGGGTACTGTAGACATTATAACAATATTTCTTCTTCCAATCCAGGAGCATGGAATGTTTTTCCATTTCTTTGTGTCACCCTCAATTTCTTTCATAAGTGTGCTATAGTTTTCTGAATATAGATCTTTTACTTCTTTGGTTAGTTTTTTCCTAGGTTATCTTATGGTTTTTGCGGCAATTCTAAATGAGATTGACTCCTTAATTTCTCTTTCTTCTGCCTCTTTGTTAGTGTATAATATAGTACTGAATTCCTGTATGAAGTCTAGCAATATTTGGGTCGAGTCTTTGGATTACATAAAGAATCATGTCATCTGTGAAGAGTGAGAGTTTGATTTCTTTGCCAATTTGAATGCCTTTTATTACCTTTTGTTGTCTGACTGCTGAGGCTAGGACTTCTAGTACTATGTTGAAAAATAGTGGTGAGAGTGGCCATCCCTGTCGTGTTCCTGACCTTAGGGGAAAAGCTCTCAGTTTTTTCCCCATTGAGAATGATATTCGCGGTGGGCTTTTCATAGATGGCTCTTATGATATTGAGGTATGTTCCCTCTATCCACACACTGTGGGGAAAGTTTTTAAAGATTTTGTTTATTTGACACAGAGAGACTAACAAGAGAGGGAACACAAGCAGGGGGAGTGGGAGAGGAAGAAGCAGGCTTCCAGCCGAGTGAGGAGCCTGATGCAGGGCTCCATCCCAGGATCACAGGATCATGACCAAAGGCAGACGCTTAATGACTGAGCTACCCAGGTGCCTTCATTGTGGAGAATTTTATTTTTTTATTTTATTGTGTTATGTTAGTCACCATACAACACATCATTAGTTTTTGATGTAGTATTCCAAGATTCATTGTTTACGTTCAAAACCCAGTGCTCCATGCAATACATTCCCTCCTTAATACCCATCTGTGGGCAAACCCATCCCCCCACCTCCTCCCCTCTAAAACCCTCAGTTTGTTTCTCATAGTCCACAGTCTCTTGTGGTTTGTCTCCCCCTCCAATTCCCCCCCCTTCACTTTTCCTTTCCTTCTCCTAATGTGCTCCATGTTATTCCTTATGCTCCATAAGTAAGTGAAACCATATGATAATTGACTCTCTCTGCTTGACTTATTTCACTCAGCATAATCTCCTCCAGTCCCATCCATGTTGATGCAAAAGTTAGGTATTCATCCTTTCTGATGGCTGAGTAATATTCCATTGTATATATGGACCACATCTTCTTTATCCATTCATCTGTTGAAGGGCATCTTGGCTCTTTCCACAGTTTGGCTATTGTGGATATTGCTGCTATGAACATTGGGGTACAGATGGTCCTTTTTTTCACTACATCTGTATCTTTGGGGAAAATACCCAGTAGTGCAATTGCAGGCTCATAAGGTAGCTCTACTTTTAAGTTTCTGAGGAATCTGTTTTCCAAAGTGGCAGCACCAATTTGCATTCCCACCAACAGTGTAAGAGGGTTCTCCTTTCTCACTGTGGAGAATTTTAATTGAGTAAAGGTGCTGGGGGAGCCTGGGTGGCTCAGTCAGTTAAGCATCTGCCTTCCACTCAGGTCATGATCCCAGGATCCTAGGATCAAGCCCTACATCAGGTTCCTTGCTGAGCTTCTCCCTCTCCTGCCTGCTGCTCTCCCTGCTTGTGCTGTCTTTCACTCTCTCTCAAATAAAAATAAAATCTTAAATAAAAAAGAAATGATGCTGTATTTTGTCAAATGCTTTTTCTGCATCAATTGAAATTATCACTTGGTTCTTGTCCTTTCTTTTTATTAATCATCTTGATTGATTTGTGGATGTGAACCACTCTTTCCACCCAGGAATAAATCCCATGTGGTGATGTTGAATAATCCTTGTTATGTACTATTGAATCCTATTGGCTAGTATCTTGGTAAGAATTTTGGTATCCATGTACATCAAGGATACTGGTCTGTAATTCTCCTTTCTGGTGGGGTCTTTATCTAGTTTTGGGATCAAGGTAATGTTGGCTTCATAGAATGAGTTTGGAAGTTTTCCTTCACTTCTTATTTTTTGACACAGCTTCAGAATAGGTATTGGTTCTTCTTTAAATGTATGGTAGAATTCTCCTGGAAAGCCATCTGACCTTGGACTCCTGTGTTTTGGGAAATTTTTGATTACTGCTTCCTTTTCCTTGCTGGTTATGGGTCTGTTCAGGTTTTCTATTTCTTCCTGTTTCAGTTTTGGCAGTTTATGTTTCCAGGAATGCCTAATTTCTAGTCTTCCAGATTACCTAATTTGTAGGCATATAGTTGTTCATAATGTATCCTTAAAATTGTTTGTATTTCCTTAGTGTTCATTGTGATCCCTCATTTTTCATTCATGATTTTATTAATTTGGGTTCTTTCTCTTTTCTTTTTGATAAGTCTGGGTAAGGGTTTGCTGATTTCATTAGTTCTTTCAAAGAACCAGCTTTTATTTTTTTTATTTTAAAGATTTTATTTATTTATTTGTCAGATAGAGAGCACAGGAGCGAGCACAGGCAGAGGCAGAGGGAGAGGCAGGCTCACTGCTGAGCAAGGAGCTCGATGTGGGACTCGATCCCAGGACGCTGGGATCATGACCTGAGCCGAAGGCAGCCGCTTAACCAACTGAGCCACCCAGGCGTCCCAAAGAACCAGCTTTTAGTTTTATTGATCTGTTCTATTGTTCTTTTGCTTTCTATTTCATTGATTTCTGCTCTAATCTTTATTATTTCTCTTCTGCTTGGTTTAGGCTTTATTTGCTGTTCTTTCTCCAGCTTCTTTAGGTGTAAGGTTAGCTTGTGTATTTGAGACTTTTCTAATTTCTTGAGAATGACTTGTATTGCTATGTACTTCCCTCTTAAGACCGCCTTTGCTGTATCCAAAAGGTTTTGAACAGCTGTGTTTTCATTTTCAGTTGTTTCCATGAATTTTAAAAAAATTCTTCTTTAATTTCCTGGTTGACCTATTCCTGGTTGATTTTTTAGTTGGATGCTCTTTAACCTTCCAAATTTCCTCTTATGATTGAGTTCAAGTTTCAAAACACTGTGATCTGAAAATATGCAGAAACTAATCCCAGTCTGTACTGGTTGAGACCTGATTTGTGACCCAGTATGTGATCTATTCTGGAGAAAGTTCCATGTGAACTGACATATAATGTGCATTCTGTTGCTTTAGGATGGAATGCTCTATATATATTTGTGAAGTCCATCTGATCTGGTGTGTCATTCAAAGTTCTTGTTACCTTGTTGATCTTCTGCTTAGAGGATCTGTTCTTTGCTGTGAGTGGGGTGTTGAAGTCCCCTACTATTTATGTATGATTACCAATGTGCTTCTTTAATTTTGTTATTAATTGGTTTATATAATTGGCTCTTCATAAGTTAGGAGCATAGATATTTATAACTGTTAGATCTTCTTGTTGACTAGACCCTGTAAGTATGATATAGTGTCCCTCTTCTTCCCTTACTACAGTCTTTGGTTTAAAATTGGACTTTGATATGAGGATTGCTACCTCAGCAGTCTTTTCATGTCCATTGGCATGATGAATGTTTCTCCTCCTCCTTACTTTTAATATGGAGGTATCATTAGGTCTAAAATGAGTCTCTTGCAGACAGCATATGGATGGATCTTGCTTTTTTATGCAATCCGATATGCTGTCTTTTGATTTGAGCCTTTAGCTCATTTACATTCAGAGTAACTATCGACAGATATGAATTTAGTGCCATTGTATTATGTGTAATGTCCCTGTTTCTGTATATTGCCTCTGTTTCTTTCTATCCTATGTTACTTTGGGCTCTATCTTCACTTACAGGATCCCCTTTAATATTTCTTGCAGGGCTCATTTAGTGATCACTAATCCTTTTGGTTTCTGTTTGTCCTGGAAGCTCTTTATCTCTCCTTCCCTTCTGAATGACAGCCTTGCTGGATGAAGTATTCTTGGCTATAAGTTTTTCTGAATATATCATGCCACCCATTTCTGACCTACCAGGTCTCTGTGGATAGGTCTGCTGCCAGTCTAATGTTTCTGTCTTTGTAGTTTAAGGAGCTCTTGCCTTGAACTGCTTTCACTATTTTTCTCTTTATTGCTGAAATTTGCAAGCTTCACTCTTATATGTTGGGGTGTTGATCTATTTTTACTGATTTTGGGGGGACATTCTCTTTACCTCTTGGACTTGAATACCTGTTTCCTTCCCCAGATTAGGGAAGTTCTCAGCTATGGTTTGCTCAAATATACCTCTTACCCAACCCATCTTTCATCTTCTTCTGGGACCCCAATAATTTTAATAGTTTCACTTTATGGTATCACTGATTTCTTAAAGCCTCCCCTTGTGGTCTATTAGTTGTTTTTTCTCTTTTCTTCAGTGCCCTTCCTTCCCATCATATTGTCTTCTGCAATAAGAGATTCTCTAGTGTTTTTTATGCTTTGTTTGAGCCCAGTTAGTAACTTTATAATCATTATCCTGCTTTCCAGCTGTGGCTTTTTACTTATATCCATATTGATTATTTTTGTGGCAGAGAGTATTACTTCTGGTTCTTTCCTTTGTTGTGAATTCCTCCTCCTAGTCATTTTGTCCAGAGAAGACTGGATGAAAGATATAACAAGATAAAAATTATCAACCATGGCCTAAGCTAAATACACACTAGACAAATCCATATAGGTCAGAAACCAAAAAAGGTAAGAAAAAAAAGATGGGTGGAAGAGGAATATAATCTCCCAGATGGACAAAACAGGGTGATACACTTGGTCCTGGGTGTATTTTGGTCTTTTTGTTAGAAAACTAAATCCCAAAATTTTAAAGAAAGCAAAACATATATAAGTAAAAATAAAACTGAACACAGTGAAAGGAAGCCCAAAATAAAGAATATATCTCTAAAATGTAAATGTAAAAATGGAAGTTAAAAAAAGACTTAAAAACCAAGAGTTGATAAAATAAGGAACTAGTTGAAAAGGAAAAAAAAAAAGAGGAGAAAGATAGAATCATGAGGAAAAACCCTTCAATTTCTATATACTATTTTCCCCTAGTGCTGGGTATTTGAAGGTTTGTGTGCTTGGTAAGCTGATGTTACAGCTGGTCTACTGGGGGAAAGGTCTGCTGTGCTGATTTTCAGATGTCTTTGCTTGGGCAGAGTTGCACACTCCTTGTCAGCAGGCCAGGCTCAGTGTAAGCTCCTTTGGGTTCTTCTTTCTGGCTTTTGTTCCCTGAAGGCTTTCCATGCTGTTTCAGAGGTTGAAAATAAAAACAGTGGCACCCCGAACTCTGGGCCTGGAGCTGAAAGACCCTGTCCCTCTCTCTTCAATAAATTCTCAGAGAAAAGCAGTCTTCACTTTCATATGCATAAAATCCTGCAGATTCTTCAAGGAAGGAGGGTCTCCATGTTTCTGCCCTTTGCAGGGCTACCACACAGAGAGCAGTTGCTGGATCCTGTGAGGGATACCAGTTTATGGCAAACTGAGCAGAGAGCTCATTCCCAGGCTCACTGACCGTAATCAGCTTCCCCTCTCCAGTGCTTGGGAATTCTGCTGGGTCAGGCACCCATGTTCTTTCTGTGACCCTGGGGAACCTGAGACCACACTGTCCCCCCTAGGATTCTGCCCCTCTTCACCACTCACTTCACCACCTCACCACCTTTCAGGCAGGGACATCCCTCACTGGAGCAGATTTCTAAAGGTTCCAATTTTGTGCTCTGCTGCTATATCACTTTCTGGTAGCTGGCTTAGGGAGGCTCCCTACTCCTGCTGTTTACCTTCCCATATATTCCCTCCAAATCACTTCTCTGCACCTCCTACCTTGTGGAAAGTGGTTGCTTTTCTATTTATAGAACTACAGCAATTCTTTAATTACATCTCAGGTTGAATTTGTAGATATTCAGAGTGAGTTGATAGTTATCTAGCTAAATTCAAGGGACCAGATGAAACGAGGTCCCCTACTCTTCTGCCATCCTGCCTCTGTCCCGTTGTTTCTTTTTTCTCCTTTTCTTCCTAACTCCTTTGAATTAATTTAGTATTCTTTTAATTTTTAAAAAAAATTTTTAAAGATTTTATTTATTTATTTGACAGAGAGAAACACAACAAGAAAGGGAACACAAATAGGGAGAGTGGGAGAGGGAGAAGTAGGCTCCCTCCTGAGCAGGGAGCCTAATCCTGGGCTTGATCCTGGGACACTGGGATCATGACCTGAGCTGCAGGCAGATGCTTAATGAGTGAGCCACCCAGGTGCCCCTAATTTAGTATTTTTTTAATGTTTCCATTTTATTTACTTTGTTTCCCTTAAGAAAAGTGTATTTCTTTGTTTTAGGATTTTGCAATTACATTAGAGTTTACAATTTACATCTTTAATTATCCATGATAACTAAATTATCATGATATTAAACAGATATTGTACCACTTCACATATTTTCTAAGCATTTTATTACAGTGTGCTTCCATTTACCTTTTCAGCCACTGTAATTGCTTGCCTATGTTTTACTTCTACAAGTTATAAACTGCATATATCTTTTGATTTTCCTTTAAACAATTGATTATTTTTTAAATGTTTTTTAACGTGAGAAAAACAGTCTTTTATGTTACATATTTACCATTCCCAGCACTCTCTATTACTTTGTCTAGATTTGAATTTCCTTCAGGTGTTAGTTTCTTTCTGCCTGAGGAACTTCCTTTACTAATTTTTGTAATCCAAGAGTGCCAGCAAGAGATTTTTTTTTCAGTGTTTGTCTTTCTTTTGACTTTGCCTTGGAAAGGTATTTCCCCCAACATGGAATTCTAGGTTGACATTTTTTTTTAACTCAGTAATTAAAAGGTGTCATTGTTTAATGCCTTGTATTTTTTTTAAAGATTTTATTTATTTGAGAGAGAGAGAGCATGAGTAGGGAACGGGGCAGAGGGAGAGAATATCCAAGCAGACTACTGCAGAGCACAGAGACTGATGTGGGGTTTGATCTTATGACCCATGAGATCAGGACCTGAGCTGAAACAAAGAGTCTGATGCTTAACTGACTGAGCCACCCAGGTGTCCCTGGCTTATATTGTTCTTGATGAGATGTCTTCTTTATTCTTAACTTAGTTCCTTTCTATGTAATGTGCTTTTTTTTCCTGCTTTTAGCTTTTGTCTTCATTACTTGTCCTCTGGAGTATGATCATGCTTTATGTATGTATGGTGTGTGAATGTGCATGGGGGTTTTCATGTTCTTTCTACTGGGGGCTCAGTGAGTCACTTGTATTTGGATATTTATAGTTTTCATCAGGTTTGGAAAGTTTTTTTCATAATTTCTTCAAAGTCTTTTTTGTCCACCTTCCTTATTTTCTAGGATTTCAGTTATACATGTGTTAGGCCAATTAATACTGTTTCACTGTTCACAAACGTTTTCTTAATATTCTCTCCTCCCTCTTTGTTCATTTTAGATCATTTCTACTGCTGTGTCTTCAAGTTTATTGATCTTTCTTATGAATCATCTAATCTGCTGTTAGGAGTATAAAGTGTATTTCTCATTTCAGATATTGTATTTTTCATCTCTATACATTAAATTTGTGTCTTTTACAAATCTATTGTTTTTATTTTCATCATTTTCATGCTTTCTTTTACCTTTTTAAACTTATGGACTATAGTTATAATAGTAGTTTTAATGGTTATGCCTACTAAGTCTATAACCTGTGTCTTGTCTGTGTCTATTTCTACTGATTGAATTTTTAAACATTACAAATCATATTTACTATTGTTGGGGTATGAATGTGATTCTTTATTGGAGTCCAGATATTGTGAAATTTATATTACTAAAAATGGAGTGCTGGAGCTTGTGGTATTCCTTCAAATAGTTTTGGCTTTGTTCTAGATGGTTAAAGTCCTTGAAATCAGTTAAGTTTTTATGAGACTTGTGTTTAAGCTTTGTCCAAGTAGCTTCATTCTGGAGTTAATTTGGTTGCTTTGTCGAGCCCATACCCTTCTGAAGGATCTAATGGTTTCTTGTATTAGGAGGTTTCTTCTTTTTGCTGGTAGGAGCACAAGCCACTGGTTGTGTTAGTTCTGCGGATTATTTTGTCTACTTCCTCATACTGGTGCTGTTCCCAGATTGCATCATTCCTTCACATGAATTGGTATTCAAATAAAGGTCTGAGGGGTCTCTCTGCAGACCTCCACAGCTTGTTTACTCTGTAAAGTCTCCTCCTTTTTGGTACTCTCTTCCACAAATTCTGCTTATTTTGGCCTCTGTCTCCAGTATCTCAGCAGGCTCTCTTTGGGTCCCCCTTCCTTGTGCTCAAGCTTAGAAACTCTCCAGTCAGAACCTAAGCATTCACTGAGCACACTCTGTTATGGGCTGTGTTGTGCCCCCCCCATTCATATGTTGAGGTCCTAACCCCTAGTACCTCAGAATGTGACTGTGTTTGGTGTAGGACCTTTAAGAGGTAAGGTTAAATAAGGTCATTAGGGTGGGCCCTAATACAATGTTACTGGTGGCCTGATATGAAGAGAAGATTGAGACACAGACTTGTGGAGGGAGGCCATGTGAAGACACAGGGAGAGAACAGCCTTCTCAAGCCAAAGAGAGAGACCTCAGAAGAAACTAACCTTGCCCACACTTTGATCTCAGACTTCTATGCTCCAAAAGTATGAGAAAAGACATTTCTGTTGTTTAACACACCTCCACCACCCCAGCCTGTGGTACTTTGCTATGGCAGCCCCAGCAAACTAATGTACCTCATCTGGTTCCCTTCTCTCAGGAATCACTGTTCTAGAATGTTTGTGTTCTAAAGTCCTGTATTCTACTTGATTTTCTAATTATGTAAGCTGGAAGGTAAATTCAATTCTTGCCTTCCGTTATGTCCACAAGCAGATGTCAGAACTAGCTTTACACACTCAGCAACCCCACTCCAGCTCTAGTTTGGGATCCAAGAAGAGATGACAAATCATAGAATGTCAGATTAGGGGGCACCTGGTGGCTCAGTGGGTTAAAGCCTCTGCCTTCGGCTCAGGTCATGATCCCAGGGTCCTGGGATCGAGCCCCGCATCTGGCTCTCTGCTAGATGGGGAGCCTGCTTCCTCCTCTCTCTCTGCCTGCCTCTCTGCCTACTTGTGATCTCTGTCAAATAAGTGAATAAAATTAAAAAAAAAAAGACAGATTAGAAAGAAGTCTAGGGGAGACTATAAACCACAGCTGTAAAAGGAAAAAAGCATGACTACTATAATAAGAAACTCAAAGTCAAAGGGTCTTAAACAGATAAAAGTTTATTTTTTTTCCCACACAATACCTTGCGCAGGCAGCTTGATGGAGTCAGAGCTCCCCACATCTTGCTTTCTTGCTGTCTGTAGAGTTTGCTCCTGTCCTCATGGGCAGAGCTGGCTTCCTAAATAACCATGTTCCGGGTGCAGAAAGGGAGAGTGTGTATAGCTTTCCGTGCCTACCCTGCTCATGGCCAGGCCTGGTTGCAGGGCAGTCTGGGAAAAGATTTAGGGAGGACATCCTGTACACAGATAGGATTTATATTTCTGTGGAAGAAGGGGAGAGTGACAGCAGTCTATGCCACACCAGTAAAATTTTTGTATTTGATGAGGTGAGAAGTTTTTAAATGGGATGTAAGAGTAACTTACCCTCATACAAACAACCCTGTGTACCAGGAAGCATCGACATAGCTGGGCATTTCAGGAAGTAGCCAGTGAAGATTTATTTAGAATAGTGCATTTCCACTTGACTTATGGCTGTGAAGTTTCTATATAGGGATGCCTCTGGACAGTGGTCTCATGCCTGATACTGAGTAAGAGGAGATGAGGAATAAGCAAGCCTGAGAGATCTGGCCCCAAATCAAATTCTGGAGGACTCTGGGGATATAGAATGTGCTGGCATAAAATGTGATAGCTGAACTGTTTAACTTACCTTTGTGATATCAAGTCTGGGTATGTTTAAGTCTAAACATCCTTACAAGCTCCTCTAGGAGTACGTTAGAACACCATACCCCAACACAGCTGACAGCTTGTCAGTTGTTACAGAAATGTTAGATTACAAAAATGTTTTATTTGCCAGGGAGAAATAAAAGGAGTCAAGAGCACACATGGTTCAAAGCCTCTTTACCACAGGGATTTGGGGTTTTTCTACAGAAGAGTGTTCCAGAGTGTAGGGGGCATCCATAAAAATGGTGTTCTGGCCTCCCACCTCTGTTTCAAGAAGA
Source organism: Taxidea taxus jeffersonii (assembly GCA_003697995.1). Lineage (NCBI taxonomy): Eukaryota > Metazoa > Chordata > Mammalia > Carnivora > Mustelidae > Taxidea > Taxidea taxus. Next base: position 34,625 of record RCUC01143788.1, on the reverse strand, counting down.
CTAATCCCATCTGGTTTATATGTTAGGCTTCCAGATGATATTTCATTTGAACACAAAGTTGTAGGGTTTTAAAAATATGAAGTACAAAACAGTTCATTTATAATTTGCTTGCTCAGTGCAATTCGAAAGTTTGTATTAAGGGATCATTCCAATGCCTGGAAAGTGATCTAGTCTATCATTGAAGAGAAACCTACCTCCCCTGCAAATTCTGCCTGTTCATCCTGGGAGCCCTTTGCAACAGTCAGAGGCCATTCCAACCCTGGAGCTCTGAAAGCATTGCTGTGTTACCACTAACCCTTCTCTAGGCTCCAGAGCTGCACATCATTGGTGGTCTCCCACATGCCCCTACAGCATGCCAGCCCCCAGCTGAACTCTTGGCAGGGCATGTAGCCAGAGCAGGGTGGAGTGGGACACTTTACATCATCCACAAATGCGGTTTTGGATTTACTTATGTCATATCATCCTTTTGGGGGAACTCCACTCACTCTGAAAATGATCTTTGGTCAAGTGCAATGAATTGTTGGTTTCTATATACAAGGTTTTACAATTATTTGGCTTGGTGCATTAATCTCTTCCCTTTAAGGTAATTGTGACCTTGATTCTGCCATCTGTTATATCTACCTGTCCCAGTGAGCTTAGGGTAATTGATAGATGAGATATTTATTCCTTGATGCCTTCACCTAAATTATGGAATGCTTTCCGTAAAAGCTGGGCTTTTCCATAAAAGCAGAGCTCACTGGGCTGAGCTCTGTGGTATGCCACTAGGGACTCTCCTTCACATTGACAGTGATTTGACTTGGCCCCACAGAAGATTCTGAAGTCTTTGATTAAAATCCAGGTCCTTTGATGAGTTAATTGAAAAAAGTATAAATCAGTGATGCTCCAGATGAACACCTGAGAAGTCATTCCCAGACTGATTTACATTTATTAGGGCTATGATGCATATTTAAGAGTCACATTAAAGGGCTGGGTTCAGGGTAATGTGTTGGATTTGCCATGATTTTAATAACTCAGCATCGTGGAGGGTGTGCCTCCTCCTTCCTTTAAAAGTTCTCAACACCACAGCAGCTGAAAACTGAGCAGAGAGAAATAGCCAAGAGGGAGGCTTGCAGATTCTGTATTTCTGCAAAGCACATCTTGAACATTTGAAAGGGCTGACATCAAACATGGAACCAGTCTGGAGAGTAGGATGTTTTCACATCAGAAACCAAGTGTCAGAATTGCAGCTTTGAACATCAAAAAAGAGGGAAGGAAAAAACAATTCTGACAGCATTGATATCCAAGGGACAAGCTCTGAGACCAAAAATAGAGGCACTTGTGCCAAATTTTCAAAGATCCTGGTTGAAGGGTTGTCTTCCTGCATCTGCACCCTGTTTGTTTCCTCTGCTCACATGCTCCCTGGCTGGACAGGAAGAGGTTCAACCAGGCCTGGGGTTTGGAACAGGAAACAGTGACATGGAGACACTGGCCTCTGGGGTGGCGGGATGCTGGGGGTGAGTAGGGACTCCGAATTCTTCTCTCTTGCAAAACCGTTATTTCCCGAGACGCCATTTCTGACCATGTCTGAGGAGGGCTCAGCCCTACCTTCCATTGTCTCAGGCCCAGCAGACAGTTCCCAGGACTGCTCCATGAGGAGAAACTGACCTTGGCCTAGCCCTTCCTCCCATGTGCCTCGGGGTGGGGTGAACACTGGACACAGTGACAGGTGGTTGTTGTTCAGCTCAGACTCCCAAATAGGTCATTTGAATTTTAAACTGGAAACTATGTTTTGAGGATGCAAGATATGTATATGGGTAAAAAGTAAACACTCTATAGAAAGGTATACCCAGAGCTGTCTTGTGCCTGCCTCTGCTGTCAAAGTCCTATCCTCCTATTCCTTAACCATTTTTATTAGAATTGTGTTTATCATCAGTTTATTAGTACTGCATATGCAAAACCAAGCAAATACAAAGTGTGTGTGTGTATACTTACTATTATTATATGTACACTTATTACTTAAAAATGTACATTTCTACAAAAAGGTATGCACTGTTTATTGTTCTATATCTCGCTTTCCTCATGTAATAAACCATGTAGAGACATTTGCCAAGCTGCGCTCACCTCTTCATCCAATTTGCAGTCCTGTGGGCCCCCTGGTGGGGATGTGCCATATGTGTTCACCCAGTCCCTGGGCAGTGCACACTTGGCTGCTTTGTGTCCTCTGATGTCACAACAAGGTTGCAATGAATGCCCTGCTCCACATGTCACTCTTGGTGCACAGATGTGTCCAGGTAGCTCCGTTCCCCTCCCGGGTGCTATGCTGCCTGCATACACACTAGCAGGTTGGGGATGCCTGCCCCCTAAAGATCGCCAGTGTAGCATGTGGGCATCTGAGGGTATCGGCCAGTACGAACAGTGATGAGTGCTATCTCACTGTGGTTTTTGCATTTTCATTTCTCTAATTATGAGTCAGGCTGAGCATCTTTTCATATAGCGAAGACCATTTGTGTTTATTTTCTGGAAGCTGTTCATTAGGTTCTTCAGACCCAAAGCAAAAACATCAGTCTTGAAAGTCAGGGCAAGAGCTGTTTATTTTTTTATTATTTTACTTTATTTTTTAAGATTTTATTTATTTATTTGTCACAGAGAGCACAGGCAGAAGGAGGGAGAAGCAAGCTCCTTGTTGAGCAAGGAGCCCAAGGTGGGACTCCACCCCAGGACCCTGGGATCATGACCTGAGCAGAAGGCAGATGCTTAACCTGCTGAGCCACCTGGCATCTCTATCTATATTTTGAAGAAAAGAGTTTTTTTTGCTTTTGTTTTTGTTTTTGTTTTGAAAGACTATTTATTTATTTATTTACTTGTCAGAGAGAGTGAACACAGTTAGACAGAGTGGCAGGCAGAGGCAGAGGGAGAAGCAGGCTCCCTGCTGAGCAAGGAGCCTGATGTGGGACTCGATCCCAGGATGCTGGGATCATGACCTGAGCTGAAAGCAGCTGCCCAACCAACTGAGCCACCCAGGCATCCCAGTTTTGTTTTGTTTTTTAATTGCCGAGAAAGCTGAGGGCTGGAAGGACATAGAATGTGGATGGGTTTTAGTCCATAAACAATAGAGTGGGGAAGAATGTGTGATGATTTAAGAGAAATTTCCATGCTACAAAGGGCAAGAAATTTCATTCATTTGGGGAGGTGGGGACTGAGGAGTGGGGAACAGCCTGGAGTCTGGCAGGGCCCTGGAAGGAACTTGTCCCATAGTGCTCCTGAGACAGAGCCCCAGGGGTGTGATGGGTGTGGTGACAGAGAAAAACATCCAGGTCAGTCCCTCCTCCTGCCGCCTACCACTGCCCAGCCCTACAGGACACCTTCAACGCCTCCCTGCTCCTGAGCACATGGTTTTACTCTGTCCCTCAAAAAGAAAGCAAGCATGACCCAGTCCAAGCTCACCTCTCCCCACTGCAGGATTTTCCCCATAGGATCCTCACGCTCCACCCATGCCCCACCAAGTCCCACTCCTCACAGGTGGCAGGGGTCTGCTCATGCCCAGTCCAAAGCTGAAACTCCTCTTGGGGCTCTTTGCTCTCCCTTCAACCCAGCCACAGTGGTCACCTCCTCCATGGGTGCCTCCTTGGCTCAGTGCTCTGTCTCCTGGCCCAAACCCCCCTGTCTCCCTGGAAACTCCTCAGCAGCTTCCTCCGTGCCTCCTGCTGTGTGGCTGGTCACTCCAGTCAAGACCCCTCCTCCTCCCCTGCATGCCTGGTGCCAGCTTTGGCTGACCATCTGCCTTTGACTGGCTGGCTCCTCATCCTGTCTGCATTCAAACAAGCCCACCTCCATCCTTCCAGTGAGGCAGGACCTGGCGGGGAACCCCTCCAGACCCTGTAGGGACTCCAGGACCCCCGAGGTCAAATAGGGAGGGTGGTAGGGGCAGCACTGCTGGAATTGGAGGGGCAGTGCTCATCAGCCTGTGACTGCTCCAGGGGCACAGTGGTCAGTGGACCACCATGATAGCCACTATGTCCTTTTCTGGTGGCTGTGGTAATAAATCATCACAAACTTAGTAGTGATAACACAAATTTATTATTCTGCCCTTCTGTCCTCAAGTCTCTGCTCCTAAGGGGCAGTCTGTGTCCTTGTCTCTTCCAGTTTGGAGAAGTCCCAGTGCTTTTGCTGGCTCATGGCCCCTTCCTCCATCTCCAAAGCCAGCAGTGGCAGATGGAGTCCTTCTTAGATGGTATTTTTCTGACTCTTGCTCTTCTGCATTCCCAAGGGTACTTGTGGTCACACTGGACCCGCCCAGATAACACAGAAGGATCTCCCATCTCAAGGTCAGCTGGTTAACAACCTTACTTCCTTTGTCATGGAATGTAACAGATTCAAAAGGTTCCTGGGATTAGGACACTTTGGGAGAAATGGTTCTGCTCCACCTGTAGGATATTTGGCACTGGCCTTCTTTGCCACCCTCCCAGTCACCCTCCTTTGCTTCCCATACCTCTGCCCTGTGCATTGCAGGAGCTTTGCCAAGCCTTCCTGGATCTATTCTCCCCTTTTGTAATACAGAATTACTTTAATAAACCATAGACCCTCCTCTCCCTTCTAGGCTGAGCCCCGTGACTGGTCAGCCTTGCTGAGCCCTTGGAAGACTGACATAACTTAAAATGGCCATTCTTTAAACATTGATTGATTGATTATTAGTTCTTAAAAATTTCTTTTCAGTGTACCAGAATTTATTGTTTATGCACCACACCCAGTGTTCCATGCAATACGTGCCCTCCATAATCCCCACCACCAGGCTCACCCAACCTCCCACCCCCCGCCCCTTCAAACCCCTCAGATTGTTTTTCAGAGTCCACAGTCTCTCATGGTTTGTCTCCCCCTCCAATTTCCCCCAAATCCCTTCTCTCCATCTCCCCATGTCTTCCATGTTATTTCTTATGCTCCACAAATAAGTGAAACCATATGATAACTGACTCTCTCTGCTTGACTTATTTCACTCAGCATAATCTCTTCTAGTCCCATCCATGTTGATACAAAAGTTGGGTATTCATCCTTTCTGATGGAGGCATAATACTCCATAGTGTATATGGACCACATCTCCCTTATCCATTCATCCATTGAAGGGCATCTTGGTTCTTTCCATAGTTTGGCAACCATGGCCTTTGCTACTGTGAACATTGGGGAACAGATGGCCCTTCTTTTCACTACATCTGTATCTTTGGGGTAAATACCCAGTACTGCAATTGCAGGGTCATAGGGAAGCTCTATTTTTAATCTCTTAAGGAATCTCCACACTGTTCTCCAAATTGGCTGCACCAACTTGCATTCCCACCAACAGTGTAAGAGGGTTCCCCTTTCTCCACATCCTCTCCAACACATGTTGTTTCCTGTCTTGTTAATTTTGGCCATTCAATTGGTGTAAGGTGGTATCTCAAAGTGGTTTTGATTTGAATCTCTCTGATGGCTACTAATGATGAACATTTTCTCATGTGTCTGTTAGCCATTTGTATGTCTTCATTGGAGAAGTGTCTGTTCATGTCTTCTGCCCATTTTTGACATGATTATCTGTTTTGTGTGTGTTGAGTTTGAGGAGTTCTTTATAGATCCTGGATTTCAGCCTTTTGTCTATACTGTCATTTGCAAATATCTTCTCCCATTCCGTGGATTGCCTCTTTGTTTTGTTGACTATTTCCTTTGCTGTTCAGAAGCTTTTGATCTTGATGAAGTCCCCAAAATTCATTTTCACTTTTGTTTCCTTTGCCTTTGGAGATATATCTTGGAAGAAGTTGCTGTGGTTGATATCGAAGAGGTTACTGCCTATGTTCTCCTTTAGGATTCTGATGGATTCCTTTTTGGTCTTTTATCCATTTCAATTTACCTTTGTGTATGGTGTAAGACAATGGTCGAGTTTCATTCTTCTACATATAGCTGTCCAATTTTCCCAGCAGCATTTATTGAAGAGACTGTCTTTTTCCACTGTATATTTTTTTCCTGCTTTGTCAGAGATTATTTGACCATAGAGTTGAGGGTCCATATCTGGGCTCTCTACTCTGTTCCACTGGTCTATGTGTCTGTTTTTATGCCAGTACCATGCTGGTTTTGGTGATCACAGCTTTGTAGTAAAGCTTGAAATTGGGCAATGTGATGCCACCAGTTTTGTTTTTCTTTTTCAACATTTCCTTAGCAATTCGGGGTCTCTTCTGATTCCATACAAATTTTAGGATTACTTACTCCATCTCTTTGAAAAATACTGGTGGAATTTTGATCGGAATGGCATTAAAAGTATAGATTGCTCTAGGCAGTATAGACATTTTAACAATGCTTATTCTTCTGATCCAAGAGCATGGAATGGTCTTCCATCTTTTTGTGTCTTCTTCGATTTCTTTCATGAGTGTTCTGTAGTCCCTCCAGTACAGATCCTTTACCTCTTTGGTTAGGTTTATTCCCAGGTATCTTATGGTTCTTGGTGCAACAGTAAATGGTATCGATTCTCTAATTTCCCTTTCTGTGTTTTCATTATTAGTATATAAGAAAGCAACTGATTTCTGTACATTGACTTTGTATCCTGCCACATTACTGAATTGCTGTATGAGTTCTAGTAGTTAGGGGGTGGAGTCTTTTGGGTTTTCCATATAAAGTATCATGTCATCTGTGAAGAGAGAGAGTTTGACTTCTTCATTGCCAATTTGGATACCTTTTATTTCTCTTTGTTGTCTGATTGCTTTTGCTGGGACTTCTAATAATGTGTTGAACAAGAGTGGTGAGAGTGGGCATCCTTGTCGTGTTCCTGATCTCAATGTCTCAACAGGAAGGCTGTGAGCTTTTTCTCATTGAGGATGATATTTGCTGTGGGTTTTTCATAGATAGATTTTATGAAGTTCAGGAACGTTCCCTCTATCCCTATACTTTGAAGCGTTTTAATCAGGAACGGATGCTAGATTTTGTCTAGTGCTTTTTCTGCATCAATTGAGAGGACCATCTGATTCTTTTCTCTTCTCTTATTGATTTGTTCTATCACGTTGACTGATTTGTGAATGTTGGGCCATCCTTGCAACCCAGTGATGAATACCACCTGGTCATGGTGAATAATCTTTTTAATGTGCTGTGGGATCCTATTTGCTAGGATCTTGTTGAGAATCTTAGCATCCATATTCATCAGGGTTATTGGCCTGAAATTCTCCTTTTTGGTGGGGTCTTTGCCTGGTTTGGGGATCAGGGTAATGCTGGCTTCATAAAAAGAGCCTGGAAGTTTTACTTTTGCTTCAATTTTTTGAAACAGCTTCAGGAGAATAGGTGTTATTTCTTCTTTAAACGTTTGTTAGAATTCCCTCAGGAATCCATCAGGTCCTGGGCTCTTGTTTTTTGGGAGGTTTTTGATCACTGCTTCAATCTCGTTACTAGATAGATAGCTGTCTATTCAGGTTGTCAGTTTCTCCCTGGTTCAATTTTGGAAGTTTATAGTTTTCCAGGAATGCATCCATTTCATCCAGGTTGCTTAACTTACTGGCCTGTAACAGTTGATAATAACTTCTGATTATTGTTTCTATTTCCTTGGTGTTAGTTGTGATCTCTCCCTTTTCATTCATAATGTTATGAATTTGGGCCTTCTCTCTTTTCTTTGGGATTAGTGTGGCCAATGGTTTCTCAATCTTATTGATTCTTTCAAAAAACCAGCTTCTTGTTTCATTGATGCATTCTACTATATCTCTAGTTTCTATCTCATTGATCTCTGCTCTAATCTTGATTATTTCCCTTCTTGTGTGTGGAGTTGGCTTAATTTGTTGTTGATTCTCCGGTTCTTTAAGATGTAGAGACAGCTGGTGTATTCTGGATGTTTCCATTTTTTTGAGGGAGTCTTGGATGGCTATGTATTTCCCCCTTAGGACTGCCTTTGCTGTATCCCATAGGTTTTGTACTGAAGTGTCTTCATTCTCACTGGTTTCCATGAATTGTTTAAGTGCTTCTTTGATTTCCTGGTTGATCCAAGCATTCTTAAGCAAGGTGGTCTTTAGCTTCTAGGTGTTTGAGTTCCTTCCAAACTTTTCCTTGTGGTTGAGCTCCAGTTCCAAACTGGAGCTCAGTTCCAATGCACTGTGATCTGAGAATATGCAGGGAATAATCTCAATCTTTTGGTATCGGTTGAGCCCTGATTTGTGGCCCAATATGTGATCTATTCTGGAGAAGGCTCCATGTGCCTTCTCCAAGAAGAAGAAGAGTGAGTATTCTGTTGTTTTAAGGTGGAATGTTCTCTATATATCTATGAGGTCCATCTGGTCCAATGTGTCATTCCATGCTCTTCTTTCTTTATTGATTTTCTGCTTGGATGATCTGCCTATTACTGAGAATAATTAAGATCTCCTACTCTTAATGTATTCATGTCAGTATGACTCTTTATTTTGATTAACAGTTTTCTTATGTAATTGGCTGCTCCCCTATTAGGGGCATAAATATTTACAATTGTTAGATATTCTTGATGGATAGTCCCTTTAAGAATGATGTAGTGTCCTTCTGTATCTCTGACTGTAGTCTTTAGTTTAAAATCTAATTTGTGTGATATGAGAATCGCTATCCCAGCCTTCTTTTGAGGCCCATTGGGATGAAAAATGCTTCTCCATCCCTTCACTTTCAGTCTGGATGTATCCTTAGGTTCGAAATGTGTCTCTTGTAGACAACATATGGATGGGTCCTGTCCTTTTATCCAATCTGCAACTCTGTCCCATTTTATGGGTGAATTTAGGCCTAAAATGGCCATTTAAAAAATTTTTTATTAATTTAATTTCTTTTCAGTGTAACAGAATTAATTGTTTCTGCACCAACACCCAGTGTGTAAAATGGCCATTTTTTTACACATTCAGAATGGATGTTTTCATGGGTAATTCCCAGAGTATCCTTGTTCTGTGGTGGGTCTTAGAGAGCTTGGTAGTGGGGCATTCAGGATGGAGCAGGGTGAGACTGGAGGGAGGGTAGGTCATCTGTTTTACACACCATTTAACTGCTAAAACTTTTGTTGGTGACATGGTGTCATCAAATCTGTCCTTGCAAAAGTCCTCCTGGCCTCAACCTATGCCTGCCTGCAGACCCTTGTTAGCTTCATCCTTTCCAGTTGTGCACTCTGAGGCTGATGAACTTCCCTGTGCTGTGGTCAGAATACCCCGTTGGTATATACTCTCAGATTTCTCCAGAAGAAAGCGTTCAGAGCCTGTCTAGGCTGATGGGTTTTCTTGCTCTGCTCCCATGTCCTCAGCTCCCACCTGGATCTCCAGGGACCCAGAGACTTCCTCTTCACCCAAACACATCGCTTACTTCTCACTACCATCAGATCCTTTTCTTCCATCTCAGTTATGGCTCAGGTTTTTCTCTCATACCCTAGCCTTTCTCACTGTCCCATCTTCCCCTCCCCACCTTCCAGTCTCTGGAACTTCCTGCCCGTCTTAGAGTCCTTATGCCATGTGCATCCTTTAGCTTGATGGAATCATCCTTAAAGATGGTAATTCTTAAATCCCAGTGGGGCCCAAACTGTCTGGACACTTCTCATCAAGTTGATCTTCAGCTCAGATCAACGGACAGTCCACTAGTCCCCCTGGATGGGCTTTGGGGAGACCTCCGGATCTGCCCTCCCACTCTTGTCTTCCACCCCCCTATTTCCCCTGGCCTTCTGCTCTCCGCAAGGATCCCTCAGCCAGTTATTACCAGTTAGCGCTCTATGGAGCTGGGAAGGTGGCTTTGGGACTGATGACATCTTGAGGTCCTTCAAAAGGAATCAACTGCAAAGCAAATTTGTTAACATTAGCAGCCTGTCAGCCACATCTGCTTATTTTCTTTAAACAGATCTTTTATATTTGAGATAATTTTAGACTTACAAAAAAGTTGCAAAATAATACAGAATTCTTATATATCTTCCACCCCATTCCTCTTACATGAACTTCTTAGATAACTACAGCAGGATTGACAAAAATTAACATTGGAATGCTACTATTTGACCTCATTCAAATTTTGCCAACTGTTCCACTAATGTTTGTTTTCTTGGCCAAGACCCCATTTTGCATTTGTCCAGCAAATGCCTTTGGTCTCCTCCAATCTTTGAGAGCTCCTCAGTCTTTCACTGCTGTTTAGGACGTTGTCAGGGCACATCTTGAGAAGGGGGAAAGGTGTACGACATTTCTCTCTCTTTATCTTACTTTATCTTCTCTTTTTTTTTACCCCCACTGTGGGGAGGCAGGAAGCAAACACCATTCTGCCTCAAATATGCCACATTCTGTTTAGTGTCAGACTTCCTATGTACCTGGCTGGTTTCCCATGGATGTGGACACACATGCCCTCATGCCTGTTCTCTTTTCCCCTTCAGAATCAGCTCAGTGCTTGCATGTGGCAGCTGATCAATAAATGTTGACTGAGCTGGGTTTAGACACTTAAGAGAATTTAGTGCTTGTGAGCTTGTGCGGGCTGTGGCACGTGTATGTAAGCATTTGTAGAAGTGTGTCCTCTATGAGTATGCTATGAGTTATTTCTGTAAGCCAAATTAAGCCATTTAACTGGGTGGCTCAGTTGGTTGGGCAGCTGCCTTCGGCTCGGGTCATGATCCCAGCATCCTGGGATCGAGTCCCACATCGGGCTCCTTGCTCGGCACGGAGCCTGCTTCTCCCTCTGCCTCTGCCTACCACTCTGTCTGCCTGTGCCCGCTCTCTCTCTCTCTCTCTCTCTGACAAATAAAAAAAAAATTTTTTTTGAGTGTCAACTCGGTGGCAAGCACTGTACTGATTAGACCCTCTCCCAAGTCCTAGAGAAACAACCAGTAAATCAATGAGGCAGAGTCCCTGCCCTGGGGTGGGGCAGTCTTCTGTTGGAAGCAAAGGCTCACTGGTTGGGGCAGACATCAGGGCTCTGGGAACACAGAAGCAATCAAGGAGGGCTTCCTGGAAGAAGTGACATTTTAATTAAGCCCAGAAGGTTGAATGGGAATTAACCTTGTTACTTGAGTGGGAGTGAGGGGATGATGGGGACCGAGTTGAGGGACAGGGTGCATTTGGGGAACCACAAATCAGAAACAGAGTCCTTCGGTACCAGGTCCACATCAGACACCTTCTGCACATTTCCTTTAAGCCTTACACCCCCCAGAAAGTAGGCATTATTGTCCTCATTTAAAGATGAGCTGAAAGTAACTCAGAGAGGTGACTTGCCCAAGTCCACAAGGCCAGCGGGGGGTGGGGGGGAGGAGTTCCTGAGGTCTATACTCAAGAAAAGGAAGTCTGTGCTTTGAATTTGAGGTCTCAGAGTATGACAGATGAAGCTTCATGAGAAGTAAAAAAGGGATCTATAATCTGTAAAAAGACACAATAAAGTGTACTTTTATACCCACTTCCCCCAGTTCCCTGGCTGCCAGGAGCTTGGATCTTTATTGGCAGTGGGTGTGCAGAAGCTGCGGTCAGCAGGCAGCTCCTCCCTGCTGGACACTCATGGTCTTGTGACTGTGAACTCGAACCTGTGACCAGGTTGCAGACACAGGGTGAAGCAGGGGCCTGGCATGGTTTTCTTCCTGTGCACTTAGCTGCCCAGCACAGTCGTTTTAGAGATCACCACCAAGGCTTCTGATTAAGCTGGGAGAATGAGTAAAAGCAGCATCTGCTTCAGATGGCAGGTGGTCAGACCAGGGGGATCCCAGATACCTGAGCTAAGAAGGGAAAGTGGAGCCATAACGCAGACAGGCAGCTGTGGTGCTGGGCACAGAGACATGCATCAGGTAAGCCCGACAGTGGACGAGGAAAATCCTTCAGTCTTTAGAAAGGGAGCCTCATTTTTAGAATAAGTGCAATAGTCAGTCGTGTGACCTTTTTCCTTGGTGTTTTATGACTGATGGGTCCTTAAGCAGGCTAACCTGAGCTATTCCAACAGGTGACCCAGGAGTCACTGAGGGACTTTCCATCTTCTGACTGTGGGAGACAGACTTCTCTGAAGACCAAAACCACTGTGCTTCTTTGGGAACCTGGCACATTGTGGGGGCCACATTGCCATCCCAGCAACTGTCCCACCAGCATACACCTGCTGCTCTCTTAAAACCGGACTCCCATGCACTGCTTCCAGAAGACAATTTGGCATTGGAGATGGTTGCTTTTAGACATTTGTAGGCCTGGGCTGGGCAGCATGAGGGGAAGTGCAGAGCAGCAGCTGCAGAGGGCCAGAGACATGCCCTTATTTTCCCAAGAGCTCAGTTAGGGAGTCGATAGAGCAGACACCTGCCAGAGAACACCTAGAATTGAGGACCTTCAAATATGTACAGGTTGCTGTCCCTCCAGGGCCACTGGGGGCATAGTTTCCTGCAGCCTGTGACTACTGTGGCAGGAGAAATGGGGTCAGTTGATTCCACTTCGCTTTTTTCTTAAAAGGGTGCTTCTCAGGACTCAGAGGTGGCCCCAGAGAAGCCAGAGATGGGGGTGGGAGAGCTGCAAACTCAGTACGTGATTGAAGCCAGCGTGTAGGTGGAGGTAACCTACAGAGAGATTTCGCTGTCCCACTGGTGGGTCTCAGGCAAACCCTGGGGGAACTGTTCAGGCTGGAGGAACAAGTGGCCAGGAGGTGCCATTGCCAGTTTGTGAGGATGCCAGGGATCTGCAGAGCCAGCCTAGGAAGGTGGGGGGCACTGGGACAATCTTGGTGGTGTGAGGAGGCCACAGATGGGTCTATCTGGTATGGCCTGGGGGTCTGCCTCCCTCTGGTTGGGACGTGGCCCAGGGCTACTGAGGTGCTGAACTCTTCTAGGAAGTGAACGTTCTTTTACATCCTGGTCAGAAAAGGCCTCCTGGAAGGCTCTGGGAGTGAGTAGGAGCAAGAGAGGCAGGCAGCATAGCACAACTCCCAGGTCAAGTGCCAGGAGGGGCCATGTCCCAGAGGAAATGTGGATGAGGGCGAGCATGGCTGGCCCCACCATGTGGCCCCTGTTATAGGTGGATGGGTCCTGTGGGACCAGAGGGAGCAGGGCCTGTTTCGGTAGGGGACGTGGTTCCCAGAGTGGCACACATTGCCCCCACCTCAGGTATAAGACCGCACCAGCTCTGCCATGCACAGGTGCTTCCCTCGGGAGCTGTGCTGTATGTAGACGCACACCATTCCGTTGAGTTCTCTAATTCAGCACTCACTCCGCAGCCAGGAGCCTGACAACTATGGGCATAGTAACTCTTTAGAATGACCTGTGGGGTGGAAACCTCAGTAGCCTCCCTCGTGTAGCCTCCTGACCCGGGACCACCCATGCTGCCCCAGGGGCTAAAAACCATGGGCAGCTGCCTCCCAGGCCTCCTGTCTCCCTGAGCTGCTCAGGCATATTCCTAGCAGGGTTGGCAAGCACCGATGTCACCATCGTGGCTAAGGTTTTGGGGACTGGGACGTGGGCTCCCATTCAGCTGGGGATTTATCCTATTTTGGGGTTTTCTATTTGCACTGCACAGCTCTGCTTCTCTACTCTAATTGCAGCAGTTTCTACTGAGCCATGCCTATAAGTATCTGGGGCCCACAGCCCTGCTGGGGGTGCTGTTTTTGTCACAGCTGGTGACCTGCAAGGGCTGTGACAGCACAGATCCCCACCCTCCAAGGACAGGGGCTGGCTCCTGCTTTGGGGTGAGACCAAGAGAGAAAAAAGCTGTTCTGTGTGCACCTGCCTGGTCTCCAGGGACTTCGGGCCTCTGTACTCCCACACTGTGCCTAGGCTCAGCAAATAATGCCTCACACTCCCCCTGGTGCCCTCCCCACCCCCACCACAGTAAGTAGAGGATTTGATCTACTTTAGTTGCAGTAGATATTAGTAGCAGTACCACAACTAATTTAGCAATGGCTGAAAACATCCACCATTATCTGCCCATGAGGCTGCAGTTATGCTGCTGGCTTTTGGGTCCATGGTAAGGTAGGGTCTCCAGCTGTCAGCTGGGCTGTGTCCCCAGCAGGGTTTTCACCAGGTGGCAGATGAGATGCTGGCAGAAAAAGAAAGTGTACCCTAAAAAGCAAGCTCTTTTCAACCTCCGTTTGTATGATACTGGCTAGTGTCTTCTTAGACAAGACCCCAGCTGGATGTGGTCCTGGGAGGTGTGGGTGACAGGCCACCACAGTGAGGATGGACCACACTCCTCATAGCAAGAAGTAAAATAACATTGCTGAACTGCTTGTGGTTGCCTGAAGGTTACCCACGTGTGAGTCTCCTTCGTAGCTAATGACGTCTGCTTTCTGAGCAGGCATGTCTAGTGGCCATGCATATCACTTTCACACAAGGTAAAGATGCCTTTTATTTTTAAAAGTATTATTTTTTAAATTTTTTTGAGATTTTAATTATTTATTTGACAGAGAGAGAGAGAAAGAGAGAGAGAGCGAGAGCAGAAGCAGGGGGAGTAGCAGCAGAGGAGGGAGAAGCAGGCTCCCTGGTCAGCAGGGGGCTTTCTCAGGGTGCCTGAGTGGCTCAGTCAGTTGAGTGTCTGACTCTGGATTTCAGCTCGGGTCATGATCTTAGGGTCCTGGGTTCAAGCCCCATAATGGGTTCTGCACTAAGTGTGGAGTCTTGGAGATTCTCTCTCTCACTTTTCCTCTGTCCCTCTCCCACTCATGTGGTCTCCCTTTCTGTCTAAAATAAATAAATAAATCTTTAAAAAATTGTTAAGGGTTTCTAAATCAGAGAAGAATTCATAGAAAATAGGGGAAATAAGGAAAAAGAATCAAGAAGAAAATGAAAACCACAAGTGAGCCTCAAGCTGAGGGGTGAGTTTTTTTATGTTTATCTTCCATTTAGTTTACTGTAAGCATGGTTTTCTCTATCTGCCTATCACAGGGTTTACCTGCCTCTTCACTTATTAATAAATCTTGAACCTGACCCTGTAGACAGTGGCTGGTGGCTGCCCATTACTCTTGCATATCACAGATGAGTTAAACAATTCCCTGTGGTTGGACATTTAAGTTCCTTATCATTTCTTTCATTATTATGGATAATGCTTCAGCAAATATCCTTTGACACAGTTTTTTGTGCCCATCTGTGATTACTTCTTTTGCTAGATTTCCCAAAAGGCCAAAGAGTATGAACACCTCAAGGCTCTTGGTACATTTTGCTGTACTCTAAAGCCACTCCTTAAAAGGTGAAATTTCGGAGTCATGGGTCAACCTTTCTGGCATCTCCTGCCTGTCACAGAGCCATCCTTGCTGGCTCGAGCCAGCTGTCTCTAGTCTCCTGGAGACCCAGCTAGAGTCCTGCACAGTGCAGCTGAGTCTCTCTGAAGACAGGCCTCCCCTGGTACTCTCAGACAGTGAGGACCTGTCTGCTTCAGGACAGGGCTCAGTGAGATGCTCAGGAACCGCACGGCCTGACACTCCAGATGGCAAGAGGGTGGGCACTCAGAGCCCGAGCCAGCCCCCAGTCCAAGTGCTTTAGGGGACAGATGGCATTTTACACATCATGTGTCCCCAGAGTTGTGTGCAGAAAAGGTGCTTGATAAAACTTTGTAAAAAAAAACAGAGGCTGGAGGAGAAGGAACCAGCAATCATGGAAATGAGCCGGGCAACTTGTCAGTGGAAGGGTGTTAACGAAGCAAATGTCTGAGGGGTGTAGATCCATTACCAGAGGAAATTTAGTGACATTTACATATCAATGTGTATTTGTTCCTTTTAGCACATATTCTAGTTTGGGCAATCTGCAATTCATAAATGGAACTGGAGTGTCTGCAGCTCTGTCTAAATGCACATCTATGTGAGCGCTCTCTTCTCCACCATTCTCATGAGCCTGATCGCTCTACGTAACAACACTGAGGCCCAAGTTGTTCCCTGAAATGAAGGCATTGAATAGTGGTTCTTAATCTTGCCAACATGTTAACATCTCTGGGAAGCCTATAGAAGATGTGACGCCTAGACTGACCCCAGGCCCAGTGGGCCAGGTGGATGGGGTGGGGCTGGACACTGGTGCTCTTCCCCAGGGAGGCTCATGTGTGGCTGGGACCAAGGGCCACAGGTACAGACAGCTGGAGAGACAAAGATGCCCCCTCAACACTTACCTGGCTAACTTTGACTGATCTCAACTGGTAGGAGACTCAATTCATATGGAGTGTATTCATTTAGCAGTTTCTTTTTTAAAATTAAATTTTGAAGAAAAATTCCATGAAAGTGTGGAGCAGTATGAGTAAAATGCTGTCATCTCAGAGTGACAGCTGCCTGGCTGAGTGGTGCTGAGCCTCAGTGGGGTCGAGCCTGGCTCATCCACAGGCAGAGGGACAGTCGTGGATATTGCCTTCCCTGTCCCTGCAGAAAGGTCACCTTCAACTAACACCTACTATAACAGTCCGTAGGTAATGAGTTGATTTAATCTGTATTAAAAGTGGTAATAGGGAAGCCTGGGTGGCTCAGTTGGTTAAGCAGCTGCCTTCGGCTCAGGTCATGATCCCAGCGTCCTGGGATCGAGTCCCACATCGGGCTCCTTGCTTAGCAGGGAGCCTGCTTCTCCCTCTGCCTCTGCCTGCCACTCTGTCTGCCTGTGCTCGCTCTCTCTCTAACAAATAAATAAATAAAATATTTTTTAAAAAAAGCTTTTAAAAAAAAAGTGGTAATAGCAGGGGCCCCCAAGGAGCTAACTGGGTCTGCTAAAGGGAACCACCTGTTACTGTGGATGCAAGCCTTCCTCTTAGAAGGACTGTTCTAGGTGACCCTTCCAGGCAGCGATTCCCTTTGATTGCCAAAAACATCAGGATACAAATAAGAGGGGTGGGAACAAATAGAACAGTGGAGCAGAGTAGACCTCAGGGAGAGCTGAACTATCAGACTCAGCACCACCATTGTCATCCATTCCAGCATGAAGCCTCCCTAGCTCAGCTCAGACACATCTAAGTCTAGGGAGCACCCTGACCCCCAGCAGCCGTGCCATGGCTGGATGGGGCTACCAAAGCAGCTTAGGAAGCCCTGGACTTTCCCAAGCATGTCCTTAGCTGCACTGGGGAGCCTGAGCCAGCGTAGTGGGCTCATAGGACAGCAGGGGAGCTGGTGAGTGCAATGGACCTGACCCTCAGCACACCTAGCACAGCCCTGCACAACTAGCCCCTTGGGAGGCACCTCTCTCCTCTGGCCCCCTTCTCCTCTGACATTTACCGTCCTTGATGGAGAAGACAGTGTGAGGTTGGGGTGCAGGTGTTGAGAGCACCCCACTCCTTTGTTCTTTAACATCACATTCTTGAGCAGGACTATGCCCCACTCACTTTCTTCAACTTTTTGCTCTAAACTCAGTTCCAATTACACCCATCCTCTTAAAATTTTTTTTATTTTGAGCTAACTGTGGATTCACCCACAATTTTAAGAAGTACTATAGACAGATTCTACATACCTCTCACCAAACTTCCCCCCAATGCTGGCATCTTGCAAAACTATGGTACTGTACCCAGCCAGGAACTTGAGATGGGTACGTCCATTGGCCTCATTCAGACTTCACCTGTTTGGCACTTGTGTGAGCGTGTGAGTGTGTGTGTACACGCGTAGTTAGTTCTGTGCAACTTTGTCACATGTATAGAGTCATGTGACCACCACCACGATACAATACAACCCATCCCCATCCTCCCGAGGATCCCCCTGTCATTTGTAACCACTCCCACCTTCCTCTTCTAACTCCCCACCCCTTACAACCACCAATCTGTTCTGCAACTCTATAATTTTATGATTTCAAACCTGTTTTATAAATGGAGTCATATAGTATGTGACCTGTTGAATTTGCCTTTTTTTTTTTTTTCCAACCAGCATAATGCCTTTGAGATCCACTGGGGTTGTTGCCTGTATTAGTCAGCAGTTGGCTTTTTATTGCTGACCAACATCCCATAGGATGGACGTACCATAGTCTGTCTACCACCTCTCCATTGAAGGACACTTGGGTCTTTTGCAGTTTGGGGTTATTATGAATAAAGCTTCCACAAACATTAGTGTGTGGATGTGTGTACGAAGGGAGTTTGCGTTTTTCCAGGATAAATGTGCAAGAGTGTGCAATGTCTGGGTCATATGGCAGTTGCATGTTTCATGTTTTAAGAAACTACCAGCTGTGTATCAGAGCCATCATAGCATCTTCCATTCCTACCAGCAATGTATGAGGAACTCAGTTTCTCCACATCCTCACCAGCATTTGCTGTTGTGACTAGTCTTTATTTTAGCCAGATGTTTTTTAGGAGTGTGGGGTTTTAATGGGCATTTCCCTCCTGGCTAGGACACTGAACATCTTTTTATGCACTCATGTGCCACTTGTAGATCCTCTTTGGTGAAATGTCTCTTCGTGCCTTTTGACCATTTTCTAATTGAATTATTTGTTTTTCATTCTTGAGTGTTGAGATTTCTTTATATACTCTGGATATAACTCCTTTGCTGGCTATCTCCCTTCTCCCCCTTTAAAAACAACAACAACAGCAACAGCTTTCCTTAATGTGCTTCCTTAACTTCAGTTTGCTTGGGGCTTTTGTCTCTCTCCACCTCGCCTGCTGCCTACTGCCCGTAACAGCAGCGGCTATCTCCGCCCTCTGCCTCCACCAGCTGGACCAGACCCTACCTGTTCCCAGCCTCTTTAGCCAGCCCCTCCCAGCCCTGCATCCCTATCCACACCAGAGGCAGGAGGACATGAGAGTTCTGGCCAGGCTGAGAGCCCGGGGGGTCGCAATGGCTGGGCCAGCCTGTGCCCCCATCCCCTCCTCTCCCACAGCCTTGCTTCCGGGACTGAGCACGTGGCAGGAGCTCTGCCCCCAGGTGTGCAGCAAACCAGCCTTTGCCTCTTTCCAGGAGCCCCAGTGGGCACTTCCAACAGGTCCCCACCTGATTTCTTGGTTCTTCTTAGGCCTCTCTTGTAGGTGCCTGGCTCCCAGGGTTCCTAGAACAGGGACATGCACTGGGATGCTGGAACTAGAGGCCATCTCTGAGCTCTCCCTGACTCTTGTGGCCTCTCCTCTAGAAAATCTTGTTTTCACCGGAAGAGTGTTTCTCCCTGCGAGGCTGCCCATCCTGAGGGGCCGGGCCTCTTTCTCTGCTTGCCAAGCTGGCCTTTCCCAGGGATTGCAGAGTTCTTTCTTTCTTTCTCTTTTTTAGATTTTATATATTTATTTGACAGAGAAAGAGAGGGACACATGAGCAGGGGGAAGAAGCAAAGGGAGAGGGAGAAACAGCCTCCCTGCCAAGCAGGGACTCCGGGATCATGACCCAAGTTAAAGGCAGACGCTTAACTGACTAAGCTACCCAGGGTCCCCAAAGGGTTACTGATTCTACTCTGTGACTGGCTGTTGTGGGGCTGAGAGAGATAAATAAATGCATCTCCATCCAGAAGCATCATCGGGCCACGGGCTCAGGCGGGGAAGGGGGCTAGGTAAATGAGGCTGGAAGAGCTAGGGAGGTGGGGGCACTCTGTGGGGAAGCAGGAGCCTTCTCCCCACCCCGGGTTGCCTGGAAGCTTCCTCAGTTACCAACTCGAAAGGGACTCCTGTCAGTTCTGGCCTGACCATGCCCCTCCTCAGCTGAAAAGCCTTGATGGCAGCTCGTGCCTGTGGCCCTGCTGGTCCTAGATAAAGGGCCACTGGAAGACTCCGTGGATGGCGGTATTTGGTACCATCCACTCTGTGCCTGGCATGACACACACACTGCTTCTCTTCTCATTCTACAGATGAGACTCAACGCTGAGGGAACTGTCCCAGCAAAAGGCATGGTGACCGGGTTTGCTTGCAGGGGCTGCTGAACAGCCTGATGGGCTTGTCCCCCCTGACTAATGCCCTTCACTCTGCGGGTGCAAAGCTACAGAGCCCACTCTCTGCGCCCCGTGGAGCCAGCTGAGCATGGGCCTCGCCCTCTCTATCCTCGCCCACAGAAGGGACAGCATGCCACTTGACCCTCACCTGCCCCAGTCACCTCCC
The DNA here is from genome assembly GCA_003697995.1 of Taxidea taxus jeffersonii. Taxonomy (NCBI): domain Eukaryota; kingdom Metazoa; phylum Chordata; class Mammalia; order Carnivora; family Mustelidae; genus Taxidea; species Taxidea taxus. Next base: position 14,781 of record RCUC01143788.1, on the reverse strand, counting down.
ACCAGGACTACAAGGGCCCTCTGGCCAGGGGTCCTGTCACAGTTGTTCCTGTGGCTCCATCTGTGTGGGCACAGGGCTGGTCTGTGGGTCCGTGGGCCTGCCTCCCCCAGCGGCTAACCTGGGACAGATCTTGCCTATGACAGAATAAACTGGGCAAGAACCTCACAGGGAGCTGGATCAGAAGCTTCTTCCCTCATCTCTGTGGGACAACAGGAGAGAGGGTTCTGGTGCCCTGACACCTCTCTCTTCCTGGAACGGTCGGCAGAGAAAGCCTCTGTCACTGAGCCGGAGGAGTCATCCACCTCTGACCTCCCCGAAGGCCTCCTGCTGTCAGCAGCCAGGTCCTGCAAATGTTCCAAGGCAGGGCTGCTGACCCAGGAGGCCAAGGCTGGTCTGGGGCTAGAGCAACAGGCCCTTCCAGGCCATGTTTCCCCACCGGCTGCAGGTTCTCCTGCACGCTGCAGAAGGGCATTTCCTCCTACTGGCTTCCCCATGTGTTCTCCACCTCATTTAGCAGGGTTTCATCCCAAGAAGCCAGAAAGTGGAGAGCTGTGTTCCTGGACTAACATGTCTAATTTTGTATTGTAATGAGTACATGTGACACAGAGCTCAAGTGTCTTGGGCAAGAAGACAGACATAGCACACATTTCCTAGAGGCTCTTCTGGGAGAAGCCAGCAAGGTGTCTGAGGCTCAGCTGCCCCCATCTTGATCCCTTCTCCCTCCTGTGCCACAAACCAGCTATGTCCCAGGCTGTTGCCAGCTGTCCTTCTATTCCACGCATAGGAGAGCAGCCAGCCATGGCTGCTGTGAGAGGGCACCCTGGGTCGCAGGGCCTCAGCTCCCTAACCTAACACAGAAAACCTAACACAGTGCTCTCCGAGAGCAGGGGCTCCTGGAATCTGAATTGCACTTGTCGTCACCCACGTCTGTGGGTATACTACGAAGCCCCGGGCATGTAGAGGAATTCGGTTCATGCACTAGATTACTTCTTCCCTTTCCCCTTCAGGTCAGTGGAACCTGGTTTAGAAAGGGGCCTTGAGATGGAAGGCAGAGCTGGAGGCGGCCCTAGAGGGCCCCTACCACCCATGTTTCCCGCTCCTGGCCTTCTGAACTTGGAGGCATGTCCACCCCTCCTCCTCTCTGCGGACTGATCGTCTTTAGGAGGTAAGGCGTCGCACAATTAGTGCTCTGGCCTGGGCTACTGAACAAACAACAGCATTAAGAGAGCAGCACCCCTCGTACCCTTGACAAAAATGTGCAGAATGCCTAGTTGCTTCCTACATATTAGGGTTCTGGTACATCTGTCAACGAAATGGTAACTAACTGCGTGGCATCCATGCATATGTGATTAGTACATTTTTAATGCATGTCTGTTCTTTTTGTTTGTTTTTTGACACTGGCTGAAAGAACTTTTTATTACTTTTATGTACAGAAAATTCAGCAGCGTCCACTTAGCCCAGTTTGGTGGCTGTTTCTTTAGCCTGTGCCTTTCCCAACTTGGCAATGCAAGCCACTGCCTTTGGACCCAGGCCACTGCCTCCCCAATGATGGTGGGTCTCATCATATCTGTCATTGTCATTGGTCCTGATGGCTTCCACCAGCTTAGTCAGAGCCCCTTTGTCTTCTGCATTAACCTGTGTGAAGGAGAGAGTAGTGTAAGTCTTCCTGGGGACCAGATGCCCCAGCCTGGCCTTCCTGTAGGGGACGCCTATCTTATGACACAGGGCAGTTGGGAGGACAGTCAGCTCAGTGGGATCCATGGCCTGTGCAATCACTACCAGCTGAGGCTTCTTGTTTTCCACCAAACTGGTGACGCTATTAACCCCTGCTTGAAGGACAGGTGGCCTCTTAGTGGGAACATCTCCCTTGCTGGCAGCTTTGCTCCCACCTCGGGTCAACAGTCTCTGCTGATTCTCTTGCTCTGTCTCTGGTCTGTACCTGCAGGCCCCCTGAAGCAGCTGAGGAGCTGTGAGGCCGTCCAAGGCCTGGGGGAACTGGTTAATCACGAGAGGCCCTTTTAACTGTTTATAGACAATAGCCCTTTGCTGCTGCAACCAGAAGTAATGGGCCCTTTGACAAAATGGGTAAGGTCCTTTTTGGGCCTCCCCTCTGATGCCAAAATTCTTGGGCCTCTTCTCATACACGGGCGTGACCACCTCCTTGGCCTCCTGTTTCTTCATGTCAGCCGGGGCTGGGACCACCTTCCCCCTAGCTTTCTCCCTTTTTGGCATCTTGGGTGGCTGGGGGGAAAGAAGCATGTCTGTTTTTTTAGTTTTTAAGATTTTATTTATTTATTTGACAGACAGAGATCACAAGTAGGCAGAGAGGCAGGCAGAGAGAGAGGGGGGCGGGAAGCAGGCTCCCTGATGAGCAGAGAGCCCGATGCGGGGCTGGATCCCAGGACCCCAGGATCATGACCTGAGCAGAAGGCAGAGGCTTTAACCCACTGAGCCACACAGGCGCCCCAATGTCTGTTCTTTTTTGACCCACTGAGCCACCCAGGCGCCCCGAATGTCTGTTCTTTTTTAAAAAGGGGTGCAAATATCGAATTTTGGGTCAAAAGCGTCCCTGGAGACCAAAGCGATCTCCCCAGGCACTGGAAGGGCCCCGCCGGTGCTGAGCTGTGGAGGAGGGAGGAGCCCTGGGCAGTTTCTTGTGGCAGGATTATACTTTTAACAGTAGGAATCGCATATGAGTCAGTGATCAAATCAAGTCTGAGTAACGTATATTTACTGGAACACAAAACACTGTGAGAATGCAATTTTTAAATCCCAACAAAGTTCACTGGGAGATTTTCATTCAGTGTATCTGCTTGACATACAGTTCACTTACTAATGTTAATCATGAGAACGCATATCAGAAATCACAGTGATGGTTCTTTTTTTTTTTTTTAAAGATTTTATTTATTTATTTGTTAGAGAGAGAGAGAGAGAGTGAGCACAGGCAGACAGAGAGGCAGGCAGAGGCAGAGGGAGAAGCAGGCTCCCCGCCGAGCAAGGAGCCCGATGTGGGACTCGATCCCAGGACGCTGGGATCATGACCTGAGCCGAAGGCAGCCGCTTAACCAACTGAGCCACCCAGGCGTCCCCACAGTGGTGGTTCTTAAAGCAGACACCTTCCCTCTCGGGGTGGACAAACTATGGGCGCCTCCTGTGTGTGTGGTCTGAATGCATGGGGTCTGGAGGCTGCTAGGAGGGTCTGATTCTCAGCTCAGCTGATTGTGGGTTGTGAGACCTCTGAGAAGCTAGCAGGCCTCCCTGCTCCTCCATTTTCCCATCAGGAAAACAGCACAAGAGTACTTGTGTGCAGAGAGCTAATAAAATTAAATGAGATCATTGGTAAAATGCTCAGAGCACAGTCGCTGACAGCTAAGGTCATGTGTAATGCTAAAAAGGGGAGGGGTAGCTAATGCTCCCCTTCCTCTAGAGGCATACTGCTTAGCAGGAGAAATAGACTTGTATACAAATAGCTCTTGCATAAGGGTTAGAAACAGATGTGTGCTAGATAGATCGAAACTGGAAAAGTAACACAATTGCCCATATTTATTTTTCTATCCTGAAAGTTATTTGTTAGAAATTTTGTTTAAGGATTCTAATGAGGCCAATTAGAGAAACAAACTGTTGGGTTGTGAACACGGGTGTAGACCAGGCGTGGTGAATTTGCCGCTCAGGGGGCAGCCCACTTGGCAGCAGGGCCTCAGTGTTTCAGGCCACTCCGTTTTTTAACTTCATTGCCTTGGAAGTCATCACGAAGGCATAGAGCACAAGACTCAGCGCCAGTGTCCTCGATCCACCCTTCCTCTACTTCCCTTGGGGACATATATGTGCTGAGCCAGTGTTTGTAGACTGTGGAGCTGCAACCATGCCAAACCATCCCCCCCCCCCCCATGGAGAATCTGAGACCCAGCCCGTGAGTTCACCCCAGACATGGCACAGTTTGCATGGAACATCCAAACCCCTGTTTGTGAGTGCATCACTGGAGCTGCTGTATTCATGCAGAGGGTGTCACTCCGAATTGCACATTAGGTGGTCTTCCACCTAGGCACTGTTTAGGGACGCATTAGGGATGCTTCCACCCCAGACCCTCTAGTTTCAGGAGCTCAGGCAGGGACCCAGTGTTGGGACCTTGGGAAACTTCCATGTGATTCCAGCCCATTGCCAAGGTGCAGAATCGGTGCATGAGCAAACAGATGCCAGGCACTCAGGGTACCCTTTCAGTCCACTGGGAGGCTGGGGAAGGACAAGACCCGCTGCCCTGTCAAAGCTCGCCTCCTCCGAGCTCACTAATGGACTTCAACAAAGCAAACGGCCAGGACCTCCACACTGAGGGCACCAAACCTGCAGGTTTTTGGCTTCCATTGGCCTGTCTGGCCTTCCTTGCTGAGGTAGCCCTGAAGCTGTGAGGAGAAACATTCCAGCAGAGGTCCCTAGGAGCCCTCAGATTGACCCAGTAATAATCAGTGACCCCCTCAAGCTTTTTTTTTTTTTTTTTTTTTTTAAGATTTTATTTATCTGACAGAGAGAGAGAGCACACAGGGGGAAGAGGAGAGGAAGAGGGAAAATCAAGCTCCCCACTGATCAAGGAGCCCGATCTCGGGACCCCGGGATCATGACCTGAGCTGAAGGCAGATGTTTAACCCACTGAGTCACCCAGGGGCCTCCCCTCCCCCATCAAGCTTTATTGGACATAAACTACATTCCAGGCACTGGGTGCTTCTGAAGAGGGTGGCGGGCACAGAAACCAAAGGGACACGGATAACTTCCGGGGCAGGGCAGATGGGCCGCAGCTTGCAGAGGGAGTGTGGGACCACCAGGGCCTCTACAACTCTTTGTATATGAGGGAGGGTTATGCCTTCTAGGGTAGGACACAGTGGTTCTGGCTGGTTCTGGGCCTGGGGGCCTGGGGGTGGGGCTGGCATTCCTGGAAGGCCTTTGCTGGGGAGGTCAGCTCAGCCGGGTCTGCCACCACTGTTCCCTGAATCCTGACTGTCAGGAGCCGGGCTGTGACTCATTAAGCTGAGGCCAGGGACTTGGTGAGGGAAGTGGCCCACACCACCCACAGCAACCGGGGTCCATTTTGACCGATGAGGAGCAAGGGTGAAGTATTTTTTGCACTGAAGGAAGTCATTATGGGAAAATAACTGGCCTGTCTGTTTTGGAAAATACAACCACTGTTGAGGGGATTGTCATCTGAAGGCAGGAGACAGGGACTTTGCATTAATTGTTTGGTGAGTTGCCGTTCGCTGCACCTCACACTCCTGGACCCGTTTCGAAGTTTGGGGGCTCCTGTAGGGGCCGGCTGTGGTTTTCACCCACGGACGGCTTTGCCTCCGCTCTGCTGCCTTAGTGTGCTGAGTCATGAAAGCCTCATGATTCGGCTGTCCTGGGGTGGGCCCTGGGGCAGGGGCGGGAGCTGTGAGCTGCAGGCTGCCATCCCCAGGAGCAGACACTGGGTGTCTTCTCTCCCAAGCAGGGACCAGGCTCTCTGTGCACACAGTGGCCATAGCCTGTGAGCCTGATTATCTCTGTCTGACCAGTTTCTGTTCCGGGCCCGAATTTCTGTTTAGCCCCAGCTGGGGGTCCCGTGGAGAGGACCAGAAGGGCCTGGGAGGCCTCTCCTGTAGGAGGCACTTGGCAAAGACTGCCACTTCATCCTTAAACCTGGGAGTAGGTCTGTCATATCCACATTTTCTAGATGAAGTATCCCTGACTTGAGAACACACTGTCAGGAAGGACTCAGCCCTTGAACTTGACTCTTTTTAATGCAGGAAATACCGGTGAAATGAGCCCTGCAGTAAGGCTGGACCACGCAGGCTGACAGCCCAAGTGCAGGAGGGATGCTGGGAGGCCAAGTGGGCTCAGCAGCCTGGGGCTCCAGGGCTTGTGGCTCAGAGTCTGCCTCTCCAGATGCTGGCCTTCTTCTGCAGGGGGAGGAGGAGGCTCAGAGGACTTCTCCCACATCTCTTGGCCCCAGGGAAGACCTCTAAATCAGAACCATTCTATTCAGCTAGAGACCTTGGAGCCAAAGGTGCTGAGTATGAAAACAGGTAATTAGGCCAAAATACACCTTGCTCTGAGTAGGAATGTCTCTGAGCTAACGGCCATGTTGGGCCACAGTCTGGCTGATGGGACAAGTAGGCCTCTTGGCAGACTCCAGACTTCTTAAGTCCCATGGTGGGGAGGTGGGCATGAGATTGGGGCTCCAGGAGAGGATGGGAAGGCTTGTGCCATGCCTGCTAGTTGCTCCTGTCATCTGGGGAGCGGCTATGTCCACGTCTGCTCAGGGCTAGGGGCATGACAGCCCACATGGTGCGGGGAGTCAGCAACGGGCAGGGTGTGCACCCACTCCAGGCCCAGGCAGGAGGCCCCAGATTTGTTCCCATGCCTGCTGGCTGCAGCAGCTCTCTTTTCTCAGCCACTGCCTCCAAAACTTCTTTAATCTACATTTAGATGGTCTGAGGCCGACAGTATGGAGTCCCGGGTTGTGCCAAGCTCGCATCACCGGCCGCTGCATGCTGCCAGCTTTCCATGTAGGCTGCTTCCTGAGCTTAGAGAACATCTCTTGCCTCGGGCTGCCGCCCTGAGCCAGACATCAAGGCTGAGCTCAGATCCTGGCCCAGGGGCAGAGGCACTCGGTCTTGGAGGCCGTGGTGATTTGCCAGGTGCCTGTCAACTCTCGACTCACATTCTAGCACCAGGCAGGGCACAGCGCCTGGGAACTACCAAGGAATGGCTGGCTCAGCATTCTGGGTGTCTCTGGGAGATGCTATATGTGAGAGGGAGGAGAAGTAGGGACCAGAGAGGAAGGGATGGGGCATGTCCCAAGATTGGAGAGGAGGAGGCCAGCTGAGGAAATACAACAACATCTCTGTGAGCAGCCTGGCTCAGGAGGCCCAGGGTCCGGGGTGGGAGGAGACATACTTCTCCCACAGGCCCAAGGTCCCCACTGCGGCTTCACATAGTACAGTAACACTGCAGGGACTTCCAGATGCCAGTCAGTCCTATGGTGACAGGAAAGGGAAAGCGTGGGGAAGAAAACGCCAGTCCAGCTGCAACCAGCACAAGCCCACTGCGGGACACTGGTGTTTGTCCACTCCGACTGGGAGCACAGATTCTGGGCCTGGACGGGAAGAACATTCCACGCTCCAGGACTGTGGGTAGAGGGAACTGTACATGGTGGGGAAGGGTCCACCTTCAGGAACAGCCCCCCAACCTGTACCTTCCTCCCAGTGGCCTGGCTATCCCGGATTCGGGCTGGCCCCCAGACACCACCAGGCATCCTGAACATAAGCACTACAGTTCCCTGAGCGTTGGCCTTTCACTGAAGCGGTCAGAGCTGTTTGCAAGTCTTAATTCCCTTGAACTGGAAGTGGCAGGGATGGATGGGCGGCTGTGGGTGGCGGACAACCCCGGAGCAGCCTCTTCCCAGCAGCTCCGCTCTGAGTCCAAGGCAGATGCTCGCATTCACCAGCTCAGAGCCACATGGAGGCTCTGTGTCCGGAACCATGTTATGAATCATAATAAGATTCTAGGAACAGCCAGACCAACACATGGGAATTCCCAGGGAGTTACATAAGCTCGGAATCTGGCCCAGGGAGCCCAAGACAGAGTTTAAGTTTCAAACAAATCTCAGAACCCTGAGAGCATTTGATGGAGGAGACAGAAACTGGGCTTGTTGCCTTCCTGAGGGACATGGGGACATGTCCATTTGAAGGCCCTTCTCTCCTTCTCACTCCAGGTGGAGCTGAGAACGCTGACAAGGGCCAGTGACTCCCTGGGGACAGGAAGGACCACCAGCCCTGAGGCTGCAAGGGCCTCATATAGGCTGCCAACATCCAGGCATCCCACGGGCCCCTGGGGTGGTGAGAGAGTGACTGCAGGTTGGTCTGTGCATGAGGGCTTTGTCTGCTAGTGATGCTTCCTTTTTTTTTTTTAATTTATTTATTATACAGAGATCACAAGTAGGCAGAGAGGCAGAGAGAGAGAGGAGGAAGCAGGCTGTCCGCAGAGCAGAGAGCCCGATACAGGGCTCCATCCCACGACCCTGGGATCATGACCCGAGCTGAAGGCAGCGGCTTTAACCCACTGAGCCACCCAGGCTCCCCCTAGTGATGCTTCCTTGCCCACACCTCTGGCCACAGCCTTTGCTGCCATGGGTTGGCCCTAAGCAGGGGAAGGGCGCAGACTACAAGCTCCTTGGTTGCCCGGCCTCTCCTCCTCCCATGTGGTCCTCTTCCTCCTAATCTCCATCCAGTACAGGATTGCTGGAAGGACACAGGGCTGTGTGTGTGTTGGGGGTGGACAGGCTTTGTGCTGGGATGGGGCAATGCTAGATGGGCTTTCTTTTGGGCAGTAACTCTGGGGAACAGGAGTGGAAGACATGGATAGCCAGCCAGAGAAGAAGGGATGTGTCAGAGTTGTCCCCCAGAAAGGGGGTTCCACAAGTCATCTGTCCAAGTGTCCCCTTCCATACCCAGCTTTCTGAACTCTAAGTGCCCTGGAGGCTCCCTCACTGGGGTAACAGGAAAGCTTCTGGACACAAAGCCAAGGGGAGGCACAGCCAGGTGACAATCATCAAAGCTGGTTGCCATGGTAATGGCTGCAGTAAGTCGTAGGCCTGGAAGAGGCAAGGTGGGACCCAGAGGGCTATTTAGCTTTCAAGAAGCGGACAGCCATCCCCGGTGGCTCAGGGAAAGAGGTAGGAGTGACACAGGGGTATTGCCAGTGGGTGGGATCTCAAGGACATCCACAGGTAGAGGGCCTCAGAGAGATGCATGCCCCCAGAGTGGCAAGTCAGAGACCGAGGGCCTGAAGCCTCCATGCACCTCCAGCTCACTCACCACTTCCTACAGGGCTGGCTCCTCACCTTCTCTCCATCAGTCTCTACGCACTGACGGGCAGCCCATCACACCGCTCCTGCCTCACCTCCACATGGCCCCTGCAGTCAAGATTTCTTGAAAACCCCCGGCATGAAGAGAAAGAGATGCACAGCAGAGGGTAAGGAGAACAGGGAGGGGATTGCAACAGACCAGGAGAGAGGCTGCACAGGGAAGATATGAAAAATTTGTAGCAACAAGGCACAGCAGAGAAAATATGTGCTGCATACAGTGCTAGGACCACACTGGGGCACCCCCAGGGCGGGGGCAGATGGATGGAGTGGGGGCTGTGCATTAGAAGGGGGAAGTGGCAGCAGAAGGTGGAGAGTGACCGCACTTTAGGAAAAGGAAGAAGGATGTGTGGAGGGCAGCCCCTGGAGCCAGCCTGGACCCTACCAGTTGAGACTGAGAGGGGTGATCCCCTAAGATGTGCAGGGTGCCTGGGCCATTGTGACCAGCAGTCATCCAGTAGTGAGGCTCAGGAGGGTGAGAGGCAGAGCTGTGAGAGCCTCTTAGTCTCAGGAGGCCCTCAGACAGCAAGAGTGCATGAGGCCATCAGGCACACAAGAGGGAGAGAGGAGCCATGGGACACCAGGCAGAGAGTGTCACAGCAAGAGCCAAAGGGAAACAGAGCTTCCAGACGGTGGGGGTGGGGGGGCACATCACAGAGCCAAACGAGGCAGAGTAGGCTAAATGAAGTCAGGGCAACTGCCCCTAGAATTGGTTTGTATGTTGAGACTCATGTCACCCCACTTTATTGTCACATGAGTGAGGCTTTCCAGAGGGGTGGGGTGGACATGGGGTGCCACCTGGCTGGGAGGCAGGCATGCCCAGGAGAGGTCCTGGCCTGTGGAGCCCTCCTCACTCCTTCTGTGGGGCTTGGCAACAGTCAGGTCAGAGTGACCAGGGACACTGGTTTATGAATCAGCTTCAGACTGAGGCCTTGTTACCTGGAATAGGCCTACTCTTTCTCTGCCCTTTGTAGCTGAGGATCCAGACTCTGTCCTAAGCCCTCCCTTGGCAGCCAGGGCCCAGGCAGCCTTGGGGAGCCTCCTACCTGGTGTTCCATGGCACTAGTGGTCACAAGACCTTTGGGTGGAAACCCAAGACCTAAGGAGATGAGTATCGAGGCTCTGCTCTTCTCTTCTGTGTCACCCCTCAGCTAGGCCGACTGACTGGGGGTGTGGTCCTGCTTTCTAGACACTTAGAGTGACCACAGAGGGGCAGGTGGACAACCAGCGTCTGTCTGGGCTTTTGGGTGGGAGGAGCCTGAGGGCTGTGTCCTCCAAGGAGGAGTCCTTGGGCTGGCAGCTGGATCCCAGTGCCCCCTCAGGGCATCCACTGGGGTGATGGGTAGAGTTATGAAGGAGGAGCCAACATGGGTCCTCGAGGCCCTTTGATGGAAGAAACCAGGTCAGCTTCTTAGAGGAGAGTAGAAGGCCCACCTCCGCAGACACTGCTCCCCTCTGGGCCCCACTCTGTTCTCTCCCAGACGGTGATGGGCTGAGTGTCTGTGTCAGGAGCAGTGAGCAGGGCATCCTCCTAGCACCTATGAATCGCTCTGGTCACTCCTTCTCTGTGGGGAAGGGAGGCAGGCATCCAGGTACAGTGTTGGTGTCACTTAGGATGTCTGGTCCATTTGACAGAAGCGAATGGAACAAAGAGGACCCCTGGCCCCAGCTTCACCCAGAGTCACAAAAGTCAGTGGGGACAGATGTGGGGCTAGAACCTGGCCCCTGACCCACAGGCTTCCCTGATTCCCCCTCTGCGTCCCCTCTTTCCTCCCCTTCAGCGCCTCTACCTCCACAAGGATGCCATAGCCTCGTCTCAGTCCTGAGCCCCAGCAGAGTGGCGGCTGGCTGGAACTAGTCAAGGTATGGAGAGCTGTGTCTCTCAGCCTGGTTGTGAGGACACCACTGCCAGGCCACCAAGCACCAGCCTGGGCTCTGAGCAGAGGCACACCTGCAGTGGGAGGAGTTTTCATTCTTTTTCATGGAAAGAGATCGTTGCCACCCAAGTGGGAGCAATTCTGGGCCATCGGGCTCTCTGTCATCGAGGCCGCAGAGGGACAGCCAAGAACCCACTGTGGCTGATGGGACCTTATCCTCCAGCCCTGCCTTAGGCTTTGGGGAGCAAAGAAACACAAAGGAGGACCCCCCGCTACCGCTGTGTGCTGTTACAGAATGCGGGAGGTCAGATGGGGAGGCTGCCAATGGCCCTGGGTCTGGAATGTGGTCTTTGGAGCCTGGGTTTGAACTCTGGCAGCACCAATTCACTTTGGCCTCCATAGAGTTGTTTAGTTGCTCTCTCCCTCGGTTTTCCCATCTGTGAAATGGTCATGGTAACAGTTCCTGCTGCATGTGAGGACAAAAATCAGCAAGTGTGTATACAGCACTCTGCGTGGGTCAGCAGACTGAACACTTGTCCTTCGTATGTACTCACCGTCCTCACTGCCAGGGATGCAGCTGAATTCTGGGATCCAGGTGTCCACACCCCCTGCATCAAACCATTCTCCACCTTTGTCCCCTCTACTTCCTGGGCTGTGACTATATCCCTCTGTCTTGCATTCCATTCCCCCAGAGGGAAACTTCTTGTTTTGGTGGCTTGACCAGTAAGGAACCCCCACCGCTGTTGCTGGAAGGGCCCAGCTCCTGGTCAGAAAGGCTGGGGTCCAAACGGCGAGGGGTGTCACCTGGCACACAGTGGTCTGACCGCCACGGAGGCTTTAGCTGCTTTGCTCAGGAGGGACTGTGGGCAGTTTGAGCGTCTGTCCTGGCCTGGAAGAGAAATGAAGCCTCAGATCCTGATCAGCATCATCGGCGTCTGAGCCAAAGCATGACCCAGAGGAACAGCAGGTGAGAGGCAGAGGCTGAGGGATGGAATCTGGCCTCTCTTTTCAGCAAATGTGCCTACCATCATGTGAGCAGGGTCTCCTGTCAGCCACAAGCCAGTGGTCCCCTGGGCATGCTACACAGGGGATCCTGAGGGGCGATGGTAGCTGGGTTGGTTAATTTCCTGTCACCTCGACTGGGAGAAGGGAGAAAGAGCTGATAAAACAATATTTCTGGGTGTGTCTGTGATGGTGTTTCTGGAAGAGATTAGTATTTGAATCCGTAGATGAGTAAAGAAGTTCTGCCTTCACCAGCGTGGGCGGTACCATCCAATCTGTGGAGATGGAATAGAACTAAAAGGCAAAGGAAGGGTGAAAGTATTCTTGAGCTGAACATTCAGCTTCTCTTGCCCTCAGACACTGGGGATCCTGGTTCTCGGGCCTTCGGGCTCAGATTGAATTACACCACAGGCTTTCCCAGGGCTCGAGCTTGCTGACAGCAGATCATGGGGCTTCCCAGCCTCCACCACTGTGTGAGCCAATTCCTGTAATAAAGCTCCATAGAATGTCTATATATACCCTGCTGGCTTTGTTTCTCTGGAGAACCCTAACACATAGGCCCATAGTTGCGAGGGTTCCCAGGCAACTTCCCTTCCCTCCCCCAACCCCCACCACCTCCTCTGGTTTTCTTTACAGTCCTATAAAGAAATAACTGCAAATTAGAGAAGAGTTACCGAAGAGCAGTCTTCCTCAGGAACATGTGGACAGCTTCCTCTTTGGCCTTCACCATGGCTTAGCTTATTGGAGAGGACATTCCAATCTGCCCATTTCTCTCCATGTCCTTGCCACCACCTTGTGCAAGGATATCACCACATCTTTTCTGGAAATTTGTGGTAGCTTCCTCATTGGCTTCCCTACATTCATACAATCCATTCTCTACCTTGCCTACAGAGTTTAAAGCACAGATATGGTTGTGTCCCACTCCTTATGCTCCTCAAAGGCACACTCTTGCCCTTGGCCTGGAAGGCTCACCCCTGTTTGCCTGTCCCTTCTCATCTCAGTTCCTCCTTCTGCCCCCTCTCCTATCCTCTACCCTGGCCTGCCCTCTCTTCTCCCCTTCCCTCCAGCTTGGCCCAACTCTCTCCTGCCCTCTGGGTACTTGCCTATGCACATCCTCCCCCAGAACAACCTTCCGAAACTCTAAAAGTGAGCTGCCATGCTCCTTCCCCAGCAACCAGATGAGACTCTCTTTGTGATCCCTCTGTACTTTGTACTCTAATAATTACTTGCCTAGTAGCTATTATCTACGCATTTAACTTTTGACCTCTTCACTACAATGCGGTCTCCATGAGCATAGGCTGAGTCATATCCCTCACATTTATATATGACTGTACTTGGAGACATGTCCTTAAAGAGGGGATTAATTAAAAGAAGGTGGTGAGGGTGGGTCCTGATCCAGTATGACTGTGTCCTCATGAGATAAGAAATCTGGACTCAGACACACACAGAGGAAGGCCAGTGAAGGCACAGGGAGAGGGTGGCTATTGGAAGCCAAGGAGAGAGGCTTTGGAAGAAAGCACTCTGCTGACACCTCAGACTTTCAGCCCCAGAACAGTGAGGAAATAAGTGTCTGTTGTTTATGACCCCCATTCTGTCATCCTTTGTCACAGCAGCTCTAGCAAGATGACACGGGCATCATGGATTTGCTCACCTCTGTTTCCATAGCACCAAACACAATGTTTTCTGACCCACCCACTAGGGCCCCACCAGGCCGAAGCTCTGGGGATGCTTGTTCTCTTTAGAGGGATTGTGTTGCCTTCATTCTTCTCTGTGATGCAGGTGTCTGGCATAAGGAGTCTCAGGAAACAGCTGTAGCATAAATGAGCACAAGTGAGAGGGATGGGGAGAAGGTGCACAGATGCAGAGCAAACGTCCTGAAACGACCATGATAAAATGGGCCACATGCTCCAATTTCTCTGGCGGAAACGTGCTTATCCTGCTTCTGGGCAGGAGGGAGCTTCTTCCCTGCTATCTTGGCACTGCCCATTCTTGCCAAGAATCTCCAGGCAGGAAGCAGCTTCAATCTCATCCTTGAGTGGGCTGGGTCCCTCTGCCATGTGCTACCAACGCCTGTTCTCCTCAGGCACAGGGCTCTTCATATTTCTAGTTACTCATTCAACACCGGTCTTCTTCTCCAGACTGCGAACTCTAACCTCCCTCACCCTGTCTGTAGGGGCAGCCAGGCACCTGTGAGTGTCCCCTCACCCTGCATGTTCCAGGGAATGATGGAGGGAGACTGGAGCCAAGGTGCATGGATGGGTACATTGCCTCCATGCTGCTTCCTTTCTGCCTCCTGGCTTTCAGCTAGTTCTATTCTTTAGGTCATTGAAGAACATGACTTCCACCAAACTGAGGATTTTATTCCATATTTATGTCCAAGTCTGTCAATCTTTCCTATGGAGTTTGGTATTTATACCTCACCTTCAGAAATATGGTGCAGTCTCTCTGACAGTCCACTTTCTCAGACTTTGCTAGGTTGTTTCCAGAGGCAGTGTCCTGGGGTGGGGTATAGCCCTGTGGGGTGGGCATCTGCTGGTTTTAGCTGGTCAGTCAAAATCTCCTTCAGTTTTGCTACCAGCACTGTGTGTGTGGGGGTCCTTTTGCTTCCATCTTTGATCCGTGTGGTTTGGCTGGATGACAGCTCAGGGACAGCCTTTATCTCAGGTCCCATCAGTTAGCAAATTCCTGCCCTCTCTTCATAATGGCTGAGTCAGGGAGATAGGCATGGGCCCAGTCTGAACCGGTGGGATCAAGCCTAAGATTTTGTCTGGTACCACTGAGAAAGAGACACTCTCTTTCTGTGGGGATGGTTGAGATATTAGTCATCCCAAACCTGTTGGTGATGTGGGGATAGCCTGCCTGAGGGAAGGGAGACAGCATGGAGGACAGCAAACCCAAGAGATACCCGAGAACAGCAAATGAGTACCTGGATCCAGCTGTGCCTGAAGTAAGATGTACATCAACTAGTTTCTTCTTCTTCTTCTTCTTTTCTTCTTCTTTCTTCTTCTTCTTCTT
>RCUC01143785.1:0-57235 GCA_003697995.1 Taxidea taxus jeffersonii | reverse complement strand
CTCTGGTTCCATCCATGTCGTCGCAAATGGTAAGATTTCATTTCTTTTGATGGCTGCATAGTATTCCATTGTATATATATACCACACCTTCTTTATCCATTCATCTGTCGATGGACATCTAGGTTCTTTCCATAACTTGGCTATTGTGGACATTGCTGCTATAAACATTCGGGTACACGTGCCCCTTCGGATCACTACGTTTGTCTCTTTAGGGTAAATACCCAGTAGTGCAATTGCTGGGTCATAAGGTAGCTCTATCTTCAATTTTTTGAGGAACCTCCATGCTGTTTTCCAGAGTGGTTGCACCAGCTTGCATTCCCACCAAAAGTGTAGGAGGGTTCCCCTTTCACCACATCCTCGCCAGCATCTGTCATTTCCTGACTTGTTCATTTTAGCCATTCTGACTGGTGTGAGGTGGTATCTCATTGTGGTTTTGATTTGTATTTCCCTGATGCCCAGTGATGTGGAGCACTTTTTCATGTGTCTGTTGGCCATCTGGATGTCTTCTTTGCAGAAATGTCTGTTCATGTCCTCTGCCCATTTCTTGATTGGATTATTTGTTCTTTGGGTGTTGAGTTTGCTAAGCTCTTTATAGATTTTGGATACTAGCCCTTTATCTGATATGTCGTTTGCAAATATCTTTTCCCATTCTGTCAGTTGTCTTTTGGTTTTGTTGACTGTTTCCTTTGCTGTGCAAAAGCTTTTGATCTTGATGAAGTCCCAATAGTTCATTTTTTCCCTTGCTTCCCTTGCCTTTGGCGTTGTTCCTAGGAAGAAGTTGCTGCGGCTGAGGTCGAAGAGGTTGCTGCCTGTGTTCTCCTCAAGGATTTTGATGGATTCCTTTCTCACGTTGAGGTCCTTCATCCATTTTGAGTCTATTTTCGTGGGTGGTGTAAGGAAATGGTCCAATTTCATTTTTCTGCATGTGGCTGTCCAATTTTCCCAACACCATTTGTTGAAGAGGCTGTCTTTTTTCCATTGGATATTCTTTCCTGCTTTGTCGAAGATTAGTTGACCATAGAGTTGAGGGTCTATTTCTGGGCTCTCTTTTCTGTTCCATTGATCTATGTGTCTGTTTTTGTGCCAGTACCATACTGTCTTGATGATGACAGCTTTGTAGTAGAGCTTGAAGTCTGGAATTGTGATGCCACCAACTTTGGCTTTCTTTTTCAATATTCCTTTGGCTATTCGAGGTCTTTTCTGGTTCCATATAAATTTTAGGATTATTTGTTCCATTTCTTTGAAAAAATTGGATGGGATTTTGATAGGCATTGCATTAAATGTGTAGATAGCTTTAGGTAGCATAGACATTTTCACAATGTTTATTCTTCCAATCCATGAGCATGGAACATTTTTCCATTTCTTTGTGTCTTCCTCAATTTCTTTCATGAGTACTTTATAGTTTTCTGAGTATAGATTTGTTGCCTCTTTGGTTAGGTTTATTCCTAGGTATCTTATGGTTTTGGGTGTAATTGTAAATGGGATTGACTCCTTAATTTCTCTTTCTTCTGTCTTGTTGGTGTAAAGAAATGCAGCTGATTTCTGTGCATTGATTTTATATCCTGACACTTTACTGAATTCCTGTATAAGCTCTAGCAGTTTTGGAGTGGAGCCTTTTGGGTTTTCCACGTATAATATCATATCATCTGCAAAGAGCGATAGTTTGACTTCTTTGCCGATTTGGATGCCTTTAATTTATGAATTACTTTTTTTTTTTTTAAAGATTTTATTTATTTATTTGACAGACAGAAATCACAAGTAGGGAGAGAGAGAGAGGGAAGCAGGCTCCCCACTGAGCAGAGAGCCCGATGCGGGGCTCGATCCCAGGACCCTGAAATCATGACCTGAGCCGAAGGCAGAGGCGTTAACCCACTGAGCCACCCAGGCGCCCCTATGAATTACTTTTTATTGGGCTTTCACAATATGAGAATTCAAGGATTTTTTTTGTAATTTCTGGAAAATTCTCTGCTCATGTGTCTTTGAATATTGTCTTTTCTCTCTTTATAAGGGCTGTCTTTTCCTGCCGCAACCAAATTTATCACTTACTACTTTTTGTCTTTCAAGGACTGCCTGGCTTTCTGCAGGGACTTCTGGTTTACTTTCCACCATTAGTACTCTTCTATTTATTTAGATTAAAAAAAGTCCTCTGTTGTATTCAGACTTCTCTATCTGTTCTTTTGAGATTTACATTTTTATATATTCTTCTTTCTTGAGATATAATATGAATTCATAGACTATTTTTTTTAAAGATTTTATCACAACAGACAGATCACAAGTTGGCAGAGTCAGGCAGAGCAAGAGGGGGAAGCAGGTTCCTTGCTGAGCAGAGAGCCCAATGCGGGACTTGATCCCAAGACCCTGATACCATGACCTGAGCTGAAGGCAGAGGCTTTAACCCACTGAGCCACCCAGGCGCCCTGAATTCATAGACTTTAACAGAATCACTTTGTTGTTCTAGTTAATCATTATTAATGTCCTCATTTTTCCCTTCTCTTCTTTTGCTCAAATTATTGTAACTTTGTCAGGTGGGAGCCTTCTCATTTCCTGTGCTGCTGATACTCTTACTTTTGGTAAAGGCATGATTTCCCAGATTTGGGAAGGTTTTGTTTTTTGGTGGTTTTTTTTTTTTTTTTTTTTGGTCCCAGAGACATGGGATTGGCCTGGTTTCAAGGAGTCCTGGTTCCTTTTTTTTTTTTTTTTTTTTTAAGATTTAATTTATTTATTTCAGAGAGAGAGAGAGAGTGAGAGAGAGCATGGGAGGGGAGAAGGTCAGAGGGAGAAGCAGACTCCCCATGGAGCTGGGAGCCTGATGTGGGACTTGATCCCGGGACTCTGCTTAACCAACTGAGCCACCCAGGCGCGCCCCCTGGTTCCTTTTAATAAAGAATGATATTAGAGATGAAAATAGGAGTTTTAGGTGTAGACATGAGCATTGCTGATAGTCAAATGTGCTATTGCTTTCAGTTAGACCATTTTTGGGAACTGAGTTGAAAAATATTTCTCTTACCAGATCACATTAATCTTTCCAACTTAACACAACATGCTTCTGTATGTATTGAAAAATATGTATTGAAAAACTATATATGGTATATCATTTTCTCAGCCTCTACCACTTAATTGCTACATTGCTAGCAAGAACTTTAAAGCCATACTTAGATTTAATAGAATAAAGTTCCCACTCAAATATTAAGTCTTTAAGGTCATCAGATTAACTTATTAAAGTCTATTTTCAACAAATTTAATTAGTTTAAGAGAGGTAGTAAAAAGAATACTGGATTTAGAGACAAATCTTAAATTCTAGTCTTAGCTTAATTACATAGCTAAAATGGCATTATATGGCATTGTAAGTAACTTAAGGTTTCAAACATTTCCTCCTCTATGGAAAATAGATGTGAAAACACTTAAGGTGCCATATAATGTCAATAATATGTCATGGACAAAACCAAGTAATGTAATGTTTGTTTTATTCAATATTACACTGTCATTGTTGTTGACTTTTTAGTTTGAATTAAAGCATCTTAAAAATAATTCTTCTATTTTAAGTGGTTCTACAAATTTGAGCAATGTTCTTAGTTTCAGATATGTATACCATTTTAAGGTATATAATGTTATTCAAAATCCTCTTGGTATTTCATTAGTCCTTTTCACTATGCCTTGAACCTAGGATATAAGATGGGCCTGCTTCATAAAACACTTCTCATTAATAAATGGTATTATAGTGAGGCTTCAGTGTGCTGCATTCTGATGAAAAGAAGAACTAGTGCTCTTATTTGCAAATTTGCAAAGTTTTGGAAATATTACTACAGGCATCTAGCTTTAAAACATTTACTTAGTGCCAGTTAGTTAATTATATATGGGTGAGTAATATTCTTATTTATGTTTTAGGTGGTCTTGGAGGCATTGGAATGGGACTTGGTCCAGGTGGACAGCCTATTAGTGCCAGCCAGTTGAACATAGGTGGTGTAATGGGAAATTTAGGTCCAAGTGGTGAGTATTCTCACATTCTTATTTCTTTTTAAATGGTACATTTGCTAGATTACAAATCTTATATTTATTAATTTGTAATAATGTTCAAAGGACTCTGTTTTATAGTTGAGCATTTAGGATGTCATTCAGTCTGATAAAAGAATGAAACCTTGAGAGCAGACAACATGAAAGAGGCTGAGCAGAAGTTAGTCAGTTTCCTCTGAGGCCAGCTGTGTTGTAGCTAGCCTTTTAGCACTTTGGATTTTAAAATGTCTGTAAGGCAGAAGGAGAATGTTTAAATACAATGCTTTGTGTATCATGGTTATACAATATTTGTATATGACTGAAATGCTACCCTATTATAAGCAGGTCAAATATTTATGTATAGCTGGGATGATAGCTCTTCAGATAGCTGTTTGGCTCTTCACCTGGACTAATTTATAGTTTGTCTTTGAAGATTAGTTTTTACACTTTGTGGTTTCAGAATTCTTTTACTCTGAAAATTTGTTGAGGATCTCAAAGTCCTTTTGTTTATGTAGTTATGTTTGTCGGTATTTACTGTATTAGAAATTAAAACTTAGAAATTTAAAATTACTTATGTATTTAAGATAACAGTAATAAACTTGTGTTAACATAATTTTTAAGAAACTAAGTTGTATTTTCCAATACAAAAAAAGTAGAAGAGTGGCATTGTTTTACCTTTTTGTACATCTCTTTAATGTTTGGCTTAATGCAAGACAGCCATGTTCTTGTATCTACTTCTGCATTTAGTTTGTTACAGTATCATACATCATGTAGTTTCTGGGAAATTACATCTTATATTCATGAGAGAATGAGAGTAAAATAGTCAAATAATAATATTATGTGATGAATGAAATAATTTTGACTTATTGGACCCAGACCGTACTTCAAGAACTGTGTCTTAGTTGATGGACTAATAAATGCTATCAGATTCCTGTTTTTGTTGAGATGCTATGGTTAAACTTTTAAATCATTAGGGTAGCTACAGAAATCATTCTCACCCAAAGAGATAGATACTTTGTCCCTTACTCTTGGGCCCTCTGCCCTCCTAAATAAATGCTTTTTTATTCTTAGTTTTTTACTGCTCCCTTAGCTGCTGTGTAAGGAGTCCTTACTTTCTAACGTGATCTTTAAATATGTTGTGGTGATATTTGTGTGTGTGTGTGTGTGTGTGTGTGTTGAAAAAAAAGGGACAGCGATTACCTGGTCCTAGATATTTTCTGCTTGGATGTGACTGTGACCAATGAGTTTTGTTTCTCATTCAACAAATATTCATAGAGGCCTTTTTGAAGACTCATGATTAGATAGCTGATGTGGCATAGCACACATGCCAACTGTGTTCCGCTTCTTCTCTAGCATTCCATCATGACTAGACCAGTGGTATCTTTTGCTGTATTGCGTTATGTCATTCTTTAGTTATAAAAATAAGATTGACTGAACGTACATACTGTGTATTTTATTTGAGGTATGGGAATGGATGGTCCAGGTTTTGGAGGAATGAATAGAATTGGAGGAGGTATGTATAAGCATTTGTTTTTTGTATGTACCCATCACCATATTTAGTAAATTAGAAGCTGTGTTGAGAATTCCAAGGAAAAAAAGTCATGGTTTATTGTTGGCTCACACCTAAAGACTGCTAGCAGAGATTGAGCCTGGTACATACTTAAGGGATATGGAAATGGATGTGTTAAGAAGCCCTTTGGACAAGGTAGGGTGGATGAAGAGCTTACTGATGAAACTCAGCATTTACAAAATGTACCTTCCAGCTTTATAACTGACAGTCAGATCTCAAAATTAATCTTTATTCCATAGGAATTGGGTTTGGTGGTCTGGAAGCAATGAATAGCATGGGAGGATTTGGAGGAGTTGGCCGAATGGGAGGTAGGTAAATGTAGGAGTGGGTACTGTAGATGTCTTCGGAGGGTGTATGGGCATAGGGAATAGAGACAGGCATGACGGGACTGGGATATTATATGGCATGTGAGGTAAGTTGGTAAATTACAGACTTTTTTTGTATTTGTGACTTTTGCTCTATTTTCAGTTTACTTTCAAAATTTTCCTAAATGGATTACCATGTACTGATGCATTTGAAAAAGGGTTAATTTGTTGCATAATCTTTTCAGAGCTGTACCGTGGTGCGATGACTAGTAGCATGGAGAGAGATTTTGGACGTGGTGATATTGGAATAAATCGAGGCTTTGGAGATTCCTTTGGTAGACTTGGTAGGGTTGGCTGCATATTTCTCCTTTTATTTTTGCAGGTCATATTTTCCAAAGTCTATTTCCCTTTTTTTGTGAACAGTTGGAAATTTATAATGTTTCCCGTAATTTATTACTTGATGAAAAACACTTTATGTATTTTAATGTACTCGCTCGCTATTTCAGTATGTAATGTATTTGAATCCTATTTCTAGAAGACATATTTTTTTGGTTACTGTACATCTGAGAGCATAGTACCTTGGAAATTTTAAAATATGATTATTCAAATTAATTAGTATATTATCTTTCCATCCTTGTTTAGGCAGTGCAATGATTGCAGGAAGAATAGGAGCTTCTAACATGGGTCCAGTAGGATCTGGAATAAGTAGGTTTAAATTTTACTAGAATTTATTCATGATTTGAGTGCTTACAAAAGACTTTGCAAGAGTAGTTATTGTAGTATAGTAATACTTTGTTCTTATGTGTTAATATGTCTTGTCATAATTTAGAGAAATTTTAATATTTACTGAGCTTTTCTGTTTGATCACTGTTTGAAATTTATAAACTAACTTTGAATTTTACTTCTTTGACATTTCTAAACTAACACCAGAGTATGTGTTAACTGTCAGCTAATCCAAGAAGCTCCATTCCAACTAAGGAATTTGGGGATTTCTGTGATCACATGTCAGGAGCAACTTTTGCTTTAGCACCAGTTTTGTTTCCTTGCCTATTGTCTACAGCTGCTGGTTGGTGACTAGCTTATTTCATCTGTGAATATCTTGTGTCTTTTGGTAGATGCAGGTGAATCAGCCTAGTTATAACACCTCTAGAGACCTCCTGAGGTTGAAGGCTAAGGTTGAAAGAGATGCTTATTTCCTCTCCTCTTAAACTTTTCCTGTGATAGAATCAAGAGCAGTTGCCACATTGGGGAATGCCCCATGTCTTCCATCTTTTTCCACTACTACATTTGAGGCCTTATATTAAGTCTTGAGACATTGCTTACTGAGCCATGTCTCTGTGAGCTCTCCATACTTAACTGAATTCCTATAATTGATTGAAATCTCACAAATAGGAAATATAGCATACTTGAACTTTTGTAAAATCCTGTCAGCTAAAGATATTTACTTCCATTGTACCTTGCTTCTCATTCCCTTTCATCATTTTTTTAGTCTTGGTCATCTTCCCATTAATCGTAACTTCCCTACCTTCCTTTTTCACCTCAGTGTTTATACTTCTGTTTCCCTAGCTTTATATTTGTTATTCATAGAAAGTCAATTTGAAGGTGATGTTAATTTTTAGAATTTCTATGTATGGGGATATTAAGTACAAGAAAAAAAGATAAATTTTGAGGATGAATAGGATTGGAATTAATTAAAGGGGACTCAGTGCATAAGAATGAAATAGTTATGCACTGTGAGTTAAATTCTCAAGCTCTGGCCAAAGGCATATGATTCCATTTTTTGTTATCACCTTAAGATCTATATAATATTGAGATTAAAAGTTAGGTTTTTCTGTGGTTATTGAAAATTGAATTGATATGAAAGAGAAATTGCAAGTAAAACAGAAGATACTGAGGTGAAAAGAATATTATATGGGAGAGTATGATGAGATCAACAGTTAATGCATTGGAGTTTAATAATTTGAATTCACTTCATATATCTTTGTTCTTGCATTTATTAAACATGGTATTATTAAAGAAAAATGATAAAAACTCACATTCCATTAATGGATCAAATAATTGGTAGAGAACTTATATAACTTATATGATGTATTTTATGATCAGAATATAATTTTATAGAAGTATATATGTATGATGTATTTATGTAGTGGGTAGAATGAGATACAGTTAGCCATTAACAGTCAACTAACTGAATATACTTCAAATTATATTCTGTTTCTTGGAAGATTTTTCTGTTGTGTATATGAAAATGATTTTATGTTTACATATGATCTAATTGTATAAATGAATTAATTTTTCTCTCCCTTTCTTTCTCAAAAATGATTCCCTCCTCTTTTTCCTCTTCTTTCTCCTTTTTCTTCTGTTTTTAAAACAAAAATACCCAAATTCCCAAATCCCCCCTTCCCTTCTTGAAATCTAGGTGGTGGCATGGGTGGCATGAACAGTGTGACTGGAGGAATGGGGATGGGACTGGACCGGATGAGCTCCAGCTTTGATAGAATGGGACCAGGTATAGGAGCCATACTGGAAAGGAGCATCGATATGGATCGAGGATTTCTATCTGGTCCAATGGGAAGCGGAATAAGAGAAAGAATAGGCTCCAAAGGCAACCAGATATTTGTCAGAAATGTAAGCAACTAAATATAAAGGATACTTAAATTTTTTTTTTCTTTGTATATCTGTTACTAATACCTTTTTCCATTCTAGCTGCCTTTTGACTTGACTTGGCAGAAACTAAAAGAGAAATTCAGTCAGTGTGGTAAGTATGCTAATGACTGCAGACATGTTAATATTGATTATGGAAGGAAAACAGATTTTAAACTTTTAAACATTGTATTTAGACCTTACCTGTCTGGATGTTTGTTCCTGGATAGTACGACAGGTCTAATGCTACTTCAAATAAATTACTCTGCTGCCCTCTGACATAGAGCAGTGCAAATTACTACTAAATAACAAGATTCAGAGTAGAGCCTATCATTGTCTTCTGTGGATAAAGAAAGGGCTTGTTTTATTACCTGATTTTTAAAAGGTTAATATATCATCATTGCTTGCATTTAAAAATCCTTTTTTTTTTCTGTAGGAAATATTAATGAAGGGTGTATTTATTTCCTTGTTTGTAGTGTAGTGCACTACATTGTCAACATGACCCTAAAATGCTGACATCCAAATGATGTGGAGGTAATAGATGACACCAATTCTGCATACTCTATGACCTATAGGACACAGGAAACTTAGTTGATAGCTCAGGAATTCCTTAGGTACATTCTGGTGGCCCTTCTAGCCCTTTCATAAACTATTCTTGGCTGTGATGATGCTGTCTATACAACTTTACTGTCTTCTTATTTTAGAAGAGGGCCTTTTTTTTTTTAAGCTTTTATTTATTTATTTTACAGAGAGAGATGCAGTGAGAGAGAGAACACAAGCAGTGGGAGTGGGAGAGGCAGAAGCAGGCTTCCCGTTGAGCAGGAAGCCCGATGCAGGGCTCGATCCCAGAAACCTGGGATCATGACCCTGAGCCAAAGGCAGACACTTAATGACTAAGGCACCTAAGCGCCCCAGGGCCTTTTTTTTAGATGATGAGAGAATTAGTGTGAGTGGAGCTACGAAACAGATTTCTTGCCAGTACTTTTCTGCTATTGCATTGTATCCCAGAGACTATAATCATAATAAGTTATAGAGGTGGCATATAGTGATGAAAAGGGACATTTAATTTCTGAGAGTTGATGGAAAGTTAGGGGTATTTGGAATATATCTTTAATTTCTGGGGACCATGAGGGGAATAACTTTAGTTGTGATCAAAGTGATCACGGGGCTGTCATCTGCTGTGTTCTCAGGATACTTTATACCCGACTCTGTGGTAATAATGTGCTCACATGTTTTCTTCCCTCCTAGATGGAGGCTCTTGATGGAAGGACTGTCATTTTTAGTCTTAACATTTTTCACTCCCTTGGTAGATGTAATAAGAGTTTGTTAAGGGTTTATGAGTGTGTTAAGCACGCTGAGCAAATCTTATTCATTTATTCAGTTTTTAATCATTGAATAAATCTACAAATACTGTATTTTTGACAGTCGATTGTCTTTAGAATTAGAAATGTGAACAAAGAAAAATATCCCTCTTGCCCTCAAAGAACGTACAGTGTAAATCTGTTTAGGATGTTCGTGGGACTCTTTTGTTGATTTTTTTTTTTGTATTTCATTTATATTTTATTCAAAGAAGAGAAACTTAATATTTTTTTTATTGTAAAAAAGTTGTTAAAAATGAGTTAACTCCTAAACAGGTACCACTAAGAGAAAGTAGAATTGTAACAGTTTTGCAGAGTTGGAAATATTTGTAGAAGTAAGAAGTCTACCAGAATGAGTAAGTGGCATTTGGCAGTGAATGACATCGGCTGCAGAGGAATGAATATATTAGGGCCTTGTGAAATATGTCAAATGAGGAGCAGTGGCAGCAGGTATAGATGATATCTGTGATAGTTTCGGTAGAAAAAAAATCTCCAAATGAGATATATGACATTTTTTTTAACAGTAGAACTGAGACAAATAAAGAACAAAGTGGGGCAAACAAATGATGTTAATGAAAATGTGACCAATATTGAGTTGACTTTTGTCATATGTAGGCATATTTCTTTTAGAGGTCAGACATGAGCAAGGCTTGCAGCAAACCTGAGGTCTTTTGGTGGGCTTATTGATGGAGTGACATTATTTTGATAGAAGGACATGAACAATTCAAAAATATTTTCTGAAATGAAAAAAATAGTATCCAAATCTACACTTAAAAATGTTTACAACATTTTAGCTGATAAAATGGTTATTATTCTGTACTTTGTTATCTTAGCTCTCTTTTTACGTCCTTTTTGATTAGTTTATAATATGAGAGTAATGATTTTTGTTTTTCTCAATTCTTTTTTTTTTTTTAAGATTTTATTTATTTATTTGACAGAGAGAGACACAGCAAGAGAGGGAACACAAGCAGGGGGAGTGAGAGGGGAGAAGCAGGCTTCCCGCTGAGCAGGGAGCCCCCATGTGGGGCTCAGTCCCAGAACCCTGGGATCATGCCCTGAGCCGAAGGCAGATGCTTAAGGACTGAGCCACCCATGTGCCCCGTTTTCCTCAATTCTATTAAAAGAACTTCTGACTTTTAGATTTATATTAAGGTAATACCATATTTAAATAATTCCTTGCCATCTTCCTGTTTTTAACCTTGCGCTACATTGATGAGAAAGAAAATAAGTTATGGTAATATCGAATTAAGTGTTCAGCTATTGACAGCTATGGAAATTATCTGGCTTGTATGAACTGAACCATCTCTATTTTTCTGACATGTCCTTTTATTTATTTTCGAATCTTGGAAAGTTTTTCTTTGTTAGTATGGGGAGTAGTTTCTTTTTAACCTGCTGCAGTCAGTAATGATCTCTTTAACAGCAAAAGGCAGGTTTTTGTTGTTTTTTTTCCCTCCCTTAAGCCCAAAGTGAGTAAGTATATATGCTTGGTTGCTTCTTAGTAAGTCTTGTGGTAGTCCCAAGCAGCTTCCCTAGACAATAATCTGCTCATAGGTGGCTCACCGGCAAGCTGTTTGCTTATTAAATATCTATACAGATCTTCCGCGACTTATGATGGAGCTATGCTTAACCTACTGAGCATCATAGTCTCACCTAGCCTACCTTAAACATGTTCGGAACACTTAATATTAGCCTACATTTGGGCAAAATCCTCTAACACAAAGCGTATTTATAATAAGGTGTTGAGTATCTCACGTAATTGATTATATACTTATAGTGAAAGTGAAAAACAGAGTGGTTAGGTGGGTACACAATGGTTATAAATGTATAGATTGTTTATCCTTATGATCGCCTGGCTTACTGGGGGCTGCTATTCAGTCTTCTGCCCTGTATCATATCATATCACATATCACCAGCTTGGAAAAAGATCAAAATTCAAAGTACAGTTTCTATTGCTTATTGCTGTTGTACCATCATGATGTCAAAACATTGTAAGTCGAACCATTATAAGTTGGGACCATCTGTATAGGGTTAAATGTCTTTGATAGGGCAAATACAAAGGCCCTAGAAAATGCACTTTAGGTTATACTACCTTTAGTACATTTCCTCAGCCTTTATAATTTAGGGGAAAATGTGTTCAGATATCCCAATATGTAACAATATGAGAAATAAGTGACTGTAGTAAAAATAGATCCCTTTTTAGCCTATCCTATGTGATTCCTCAGTAACATACATCATTAGAAGGCTGAGTATAAATAAATTAACTGACTCATTCAGAATTGGACGCCACATTAGTTTAAGTTGTGCTAATGGGGTCAAATAGATAGTCTTTCAAACTTGCTCCCATATTTACTGTCCACTTTAGCTGTACTTTGACCTTCTAGCTCAGTATGATGATGTACCATAACATTTTAGAACTGCAGTGCAAGGAAAGCACATTTAATTATTCTTCCTATAAACCACGTAAACAAATACAGCTTTGTTTCACACATTTCCATTATGGAGTTTTCTAAATCAGTATGCTTGTTAACCAGCTACAAAGTAGAGACTTGTGGTAGATTTTATTTACTAAAGCACATGCTGCTTTAAGCATGACTAGTGGACTTTAACTCTGGAATAATTTAATAGTAAAAATAATGCAGTAACAGTAAAAATAATGTATGGAAAGCATTCATTGATAGCATTAAATCTTTGTTTTTTGTCCTTTATATCATAATTATGGTTTTTTGTAGAATATCTGATTTTGCTTTTTTTTCTCGTTTCTATGTTACACTTCACTTTGGTAGTAGATTTTATTGAACCATTTGTTTCTGCTTTTAATTTGGTGTATTTTTAGATATGCTTTTATATCAGCCTTTTCCAAATCATACCACAGGATAATACTAATAGGCTGGATTAAATAAAGTGAAAAGTTTTCTTTCACTGCAGGATAAGTCATTTTTATAACTAGTACATGAAACAACTATTTTTGATTATTCTGTGGTACTGATTTCTCATTGCATACTATTTTGTCCTATGCTGTTGTTAAAATAGCAGTTCTATTTTTGCTTTTCGTGGAATCGTACAAATCAGTAGATATTTAAGTCATTTAAGAAAATCCTCAAGAGCATGTAAAAATAGCTAAGGAAGTCAGATTTTAATTTTTTGAAATAAAATTTTTTTTCTCCTCAATTATTTATCTTTAGAAAAGCAAATTATCTTAATCAGTGTTTTTATGGGATTAGGAAGAAACTTAGAAAATACACAGCTCTTTCTGGTTCTATGCCTAGTGGGGATTTTTGGACAGTCTAACCATGAAACACAAGTATCTATAGGACATTTTCTAAGCTTAAGTGTCCAAACTGTAAGCATGTTGAAGCATGTTGGCTGAGAGACCTTGTCAAATTGAAATGCCGTGAGGTCATTGTGAGTTTAGGACTTTAGGGGTCTGAGTGTTGATTCCTAAATTGAGAGAGACAATTTAAGAGAAAAAAAAGAGAGAGAGAAGCTTGTCTTGAAAGATTGAAACAGATTTTGCATGAGGTAATTACGTATTTTCCTTTGAAGTTCTGAAGGTTTCTTGCTGGAGTGAACCTTAGTATTATTGCTAATAAATCTATGATGGGGGGCACCTGGGTGGCTCAGTGGGTTAGGCCTCTGCCATCAGGTCATGATTCCAGGGTCCTGGGATCGAGCCCCATGTTGGGTTCTCTGCTCAGCAGGGAGCCTGCTTCCCCCCCTCTCTCTGCCTGCCTCTCTGCCTACTTGTGATCTTGCTCTCTCTGTCAAATAAATAAATAAAATCTTAAAAAAAAAAATCTATGATGGGATGCTTACATTAAGAAAAGCCCTAAGTTTTTATAAAAGGTAAAAGTAGAATAAGGAGGAACCTCTAACCTTAAAAGCCCTTGAAAATTCTCCACAGTCTCCTTTGGAATCACTGTACAATGCTGCCATTTACCAAGGTATGCTTCTTTAATTAAACTTCTATTTTTCAGGTCCCAGCATTCAAGATATTAAGAGGACTCTGGAAATTGCTCTGCATCTATCTTTAAAGCTTTTTAAAGTTTCATTTTATGTTGTTTATTAGAAAATGTGATTTCTGTGTTTTTTGTTTAAATTTTTTTTAACCAGTTGTAGGTATTGTTTGGATCTACTTTAATCATGATAATATAATTTTGGGGGGATTAGTCTGTTTTATAACTTTTAGAAACAGTTAAAGGCTGCCCAACCTGGGTTACAAGATCATGGTTTAGGCTCACTATGACATTTATTAACTTGGACCATTTAATTAGTATTGAGTGGGTGAGTAGTTGACCAGCAGTTGGTTTAAAAAAGTGTAGTAATGGTGGGATGGGAAATGGATAAAAAAATAAAAGTAGAAAAGTAGTCCAGGATGTTGTATATAAGAAAGCATTCAGATCAAGATTTAAACAGAAAACAAATTTTTCTACTCATGCATTGAGATTAGAATTGATGGAAAAGGGCTTAAGCAATTTTTTTGATAAGCCTTTTGCTTTCATTGTCCCCCTTTCCTTTTTAGTCCCTTTATAGAACTAAATATAGTTGGCTTTCTGTGTTGGTTGCCAGGCTAAAATTAGCCCATGGTAGTTTGGCAACTATATAATAATCAAGGAAAAGAAATATTATGGTAAGTAGGCACACAACTTACCTGTTGTGGATCAGGTAATAAATAATATGTCCCAGTTTGCCTGGGGCTAGCCTCACTTTGCATCTGTTATTTAGTGTGTAATTTCTAATAACTCTCCATTTAACTCTCTAAAGTGTTCTAGTTTGGATGGTTGATTTTTATGGATATTTACAATTTGATGAATGATACTGTTTTACTCAAATATTATGTCTCTAGAGTCAGCAATGATACTAACTATATATGGAACAGTTGTCTGGTTTTCTTCCTCCTCTTCGAAGCTTCTCTGAGGTTCTTTTTGTTCTGACCATCACTGTTTTTACTTTTATTGGTTTAAATCTGTGATACCTCTTCCATGCCTATTTCCATAGCCCATTTGGTACCACTTTTAACACTGGAGTTCAAATTGTGATGTTGAATAAATAAATGACTTTGCACTGTGGTTCATAAGCAGAATTAGGGGGGCCCTTTGAGGCCTGGTAAAAATTAAAATTCTGGGCAGTTGCTACTATTTGCAGTTATGAAGGAATGAAAAGGAGGATAAAAGAGAAAGAAGAGAGATTAAGGAGATTGGGTAGAAAGTAACAGTTTTTCCTAAAACTAATTTTGTTTAAATTTATAAGTTTGTCATTGGGCATGGTGACTTGGTGGCATTTTTGCACTAGTTTGCCATATTGCTATAAAATTCACTTCAGAAACTAATAATTGTTTTTTAAAGTCTTTATTCATTTGAGTGTGTGTGTTTGCGTGCGTGCACGCACAAGCTTGGGGAAGGGGCAGAAGAAGAGGGAGAAGCAGGGAGCCTGACACGGGGCTTGATCCAAGGACCCCAGGATCATGACTTGAGCCCAGGACCCCGGGATCATGACTTGAGCCAAAGGCAGGCACTTAACCAACTGAGCCACCTAGGCACCCCCAGAAGCTAAGAATTTAACATAAGAAATAAATTATTTTTTTATTTTGATAAAATATTAAATACTAAGCAAGTTTATTTTAATTCCTATTTTGTATATTTTAATATGTGTATATTTATTACTATATGAATTGCCTTATAGTCAGAATATAAAACGATGAGAATAATGTTTATATGATGTGTTGTTTTTAAATCATTAATGTATTTAGTCCATTATTTATCATTTCATTGGCTATGAGGAATTTCAGACCTGTGCAGTGAAATGAAACCCATTTGAACTGAGTACTAGTTCTGTAATTTTTCTTTTACAGGTCATGTAATGTTTGCGGAAATAAAAATGGAGAACGGAAAGTCAAAAGGCTGTGGAACGGTCAGATTTGACTCCCCAGAATCAGCTGAAAAAGCCTGCAGAATAATGAATGGCATAAAAATCAGTGGCAGAGAAATCGATGTTCGCTTGGATCGTAATGCATAATTTCAAACCACGGTTGGAACATTCTTACATCTGTTTTGCTGAATCTCCTAGTAAAAAGTCATTTTTTTAGTAATACTGTATGCTTACAAAAGCTGTAAAAATGAACTTTTAAGACTCCCACCAGCTTTTTAACAGTATAGTGTTAAATATACTGTGATTTTTGTTAATCTCAAGTTTGGGTTTTTAAAGACAGCAAGTCAGTCATTCAGTTTAAATGAATGGTTATACTGTTTTTAATGAAATAAGCCATTTTCTTGTTGTTACTTTCAGTACTACATAGTGGGATTTGTTTGTTCAAGTTTCCTCAGCTTTTATCAACTTATTGTAAGGTAAAACATAGATGATTTTTTCGAAACTTCCGTTTTATATATGTAATTGTCCTTGAAAGAAAGGGCTCAGACAAATTAGGATATGATTTTGGTTGGCTTTAAAATACTTTTCTTTGGCGAAAAAGAATTATAGTAAGTAAGTTTTAGATCTAAAGTTCAGGATATTTTTTATTTCACTTAAATGAAGAAATGGGAGTTTTCTTTCTCTTCCCTCTCCCATCATTCATATTTTCCACATAACACTATTAATATTAACCTCCACAGCCCCTTATTTTATTATTTCCAATGATTCCAAGTTCATATAGAACTGATAATGTGGTAAGTCCCAAGTATAATAACAGGCAGACTGTTCCCAACTTTCTGTCTAGTTTCCAGCCATTGAAGTGAACTGCTGAAAAAAGAAAAATAATTGAAATGTTAAGAGCGATGGTTATGTAAGTTAGTCCTCTGCTGTTCACTTCTACAGGAGCTGATGCATTTATAAATGCAGTTTTAATAAACCATGGAACACCTAGGCACAGCATATCAAACACGTTGGATCCCATGATGTTAGACATAGCCATATCTCCTTTGCCTGCAAAAAAAGCATGTTGTTAAAATGTGCACACCAATACTGTATTTTATTAATAAGCTTCATAAAAAAACACTGGAAATTCCTTTTTGTTTGTTGGTTTTGGAAAATTGTTATATTAGAGCAAAAGTCTTACTGAATTTGTATTTTTTAATCTGGGGGTTAGTATTTAAAGTCTTAACATTTATTTAATAATAATTATTTTTATTTATTAAATCATTTTTCAGTAAGGTCTGTAGATTACTTGTTGCTTTTCATTCTAATTTAATACGGTTAATTACAATTTGATGCACATTTCAGATGAATATTATTTGGGGAATTAGATTTAGTGAAATAACTCTGCTATTAAATAGTAAACCCTTCTATTTGAGTCACTCTTTTTTTTCTTCAAAGTATGTTAACTGAGGAAATAAATATTTTTAAAAGTACCTTTGCTCAGTATTTCAGCCAGACTTGTAGAATAGGCATTGCAGCTTGAGGGACCTAGCTCTTACCTTTTCTTGCAACCAATATACTTGCAATCGTGTCTGGTAGACTTGTTCCTGCTGCTAATAAAGTAAGGCCCATTACTGTATCTGGAATTTCTAATGTTTCCCCTGTAATTAACAGAGATATACTATAAGTTGCAAATCTTATAGATTCAATAACCATTCTCTGCAGTTACTTCAGATATTTCCTTCCTGAACAAAAAGAAAATAGGCACATTTAGATTTCACAACCAATATGTACTTAAATTTTACCTAGCAAAATATTAGAATAAGATTGGTAAATTGGGTAGCCCAGGTAGCACAAATTTTTAATAGCAGATATCTAAAGATATTAATAGAATTCTACTAAGGAGTAATTCCCCTACCTGATATGCTTACAGAAGGTTTAGATGTTCACTGTTATCTCATCAAGGCCGTTGCTTAATATATGCTAATGAGATTGGTCATTTTCTGCTTTTCAAACTATTTTCTTAAGGTGATCAGAATTAAGCAAATTGTTTATAGCTATTTTTAACCTGTAAATGTGTTACATGGTACTCATTTTTTAAGTTGTACATACTTTGGTGACCTACCTTAAACAAAGGAAAACAAAATAGGGTTCTAGTCGGAGTCTTCCTAATATTATGGTCCTGTTCTGGTAAATTCAGTATCAGTTCACCATTTTTCAGATATGTGTTCATTTTGGGAAGCAATCAGAGGGAAGTTAAAAAAAAGTACTTGTAACTGCTCTTCTAATGTGATTGAAAACTTACTTTAGAATCTTTTTTTTTTTCTTAAATTGTCAATTGAAAGAACTTTAGCTGTTTATTGCATGCTTTATATATTGATACTGGAATTGTAATTGGTTGTTAATTTTTGTTACTGGTTTGCCAGAGTTCATATGTACATAAATAACAGTAGTATTTATCATCTTGGGGGCTGTTTTATGATCTATTACTTGATTTTGTTCTTTTCCTGATTTCCTATTGTGAAATATATTCTGGCTGAGAAAATTTGAAGAGATTTAATATGCAAACTAATTGGACTTTTTCATCTTTCTCATTAAAAAAAATCGTGCTTTCTTGCTAGCATGCTATTCTAAGGCATATATTAATTTGTGAAAAGTCAGAGATCAGCAGCCTTTTTTTTGTAAAGGGCCACGTAGTAATTACTTTAGACTATGCAGGCTATATGGTTTCTCTTGCAGCTATTCACCTTGGCCACTGTAGTGTGAAAGCATCCGTAGATAATGTATAAATGAATTAAGTGAGTGGGCATGATTATGTTTAGTAAAACTTCACTAGCAAAAACAGGAGACCTGGTCATTTGGTCACATAGGCTGTAGTTTGCTCACCTCTGATATGTCCATTTAGGCTAACCTTTTTGGGAGAAATTCTTGATTTTTTTTTTCCATGTTTATATTCAGTTTTTTCTTCTGGAGTCCTGTGGGACTAGAACGGATTATGGCCAAGCAGTAATATTTAAATTCTAGTCATGAAGGTAGTAGAGACCTAAGTTGAAATTTTATTTTATACCCTTTTCACCCATTTCATAGTTTGTTTATATGTCCATATTAAAAAGCAAAATAAAATGCAGTTCAGTTAAACAGTGAGCATATATCATTTTCTCAAAACTGGCTCCTTGCTTTATTTTTCATTATGGAATGGAATTCAATATAAAGAGTATATTGTGGACCCCATATGATGTGCTTTAATTATTAGCACAGTAGAAAGACATCCTGTGTATTTGACTTCATTTATAAGATCATCCTGTGGCTTGTAACTCTGGGCTGTATAATATTGGGAATATAGTTGATATGTAATATGCAACTTAAAAACCCTGAATGATCTTGTTGGTATATTAATATTTAATCTTTTTGTAAATAGCACATCTCTTTAGTCTTTGCTGAAAGAGAAATTTCCTCTGTAGCTAGACTACTTTTTGTGAATATATGCAGTTTGTTCTTCCATAAAACTGATTATTTTCTTTTTAAACTGTGCTCTTGTGCTAAAGATACGTACCAGTTATTGTGACCATCCAAACCAGGATATATGTAAATGCAGATATCCATAGTGCTGACATGAAAAATGTTATTACAAAGTAATTTTTCCAAAACTTTCTTCTACAGTCTGGTATGGTTAGAAAAAGTAAGGTAATAATAGGAAGGGATAGTACCCAAAAAATTCTTTTTAAGTCGGCTTCAGGCATGTTGAAAACACTTGGTGGATCTGTTGAGGGAAAAACAAATGATTTTGAGTTTTCTCAAATGGCCACTTAAATTGGAAATGTCCATTTAGAAAGCTATATTGAAATAAATTAGCTGTATCAGTTTTTAAGAGGCTATTTGAAACATTTGAATACCTCATTACTGATATTGCTAGCAAAAAGAAACTAACTGAGACTTTAGGGCAGATAGTATAAAATGTGATACTCAGCGTTTCTTGATCTGGGGCCTTAAATCCATCAAAATAATCTTCGATCATTCACTAAATACATTAGACATAATGTTTATGAAGTGTCATTTGGACTTCTCTGGTTTTCTACAGTGTGGATGGTCTTTAGTAACTTTTTTTTGCTTATAGGATTAACCTGGCTTCTACCTATTATAGCTATATAGTTGTCTCTATTCCCCAGTATTGTTGATGTCTCTAGCCTGCCCTGTGTGTCAAGTAATGTATACTTAGGAGGTATAAAATAATTACAGCATAATCTTTTTATTAAGTTTTGAATATTCCATCCTAATTCTCATTGTAAGTGAGTTTTGGAGGCTTGCTTCATTTTTCTTCCATTAGTTTACTGCCGTTCTTTAGGAAGAACCTTGAAGAAAATAGGAACTAGCATGAAATCTACAATGTAACTTACAAAACTCGAGTATGTTCCTTTATACAATTTGTTTTATTAAATTAACAGAAGCCGATAATAGATTAGATAAAAATAAGCATTCACTTTAAAATTATTTAAAATTTGCATGGCATTTACAAAAGAATGTACTCATATATTAGATCAAATTACATTACAATTAATGCTGGTAAAATAACTCATGAAAAAAAATTTGCCAAGCCTCAGCCAATAGGCCACTACGTAAATTTTAGATGTAATCTCAGTGTAATTAAAAAATTTAGAGTGGTTCTTTTGAATTTAAAAAAAATTTTTTTTTATTTATTTGTTAGAGAGAGAGAGAGTGAGCACAGGCAGACAGAGTGGCAGGCAGAGGCAGAGGGAGAAGCAGGCTCCCTGCCGAGCAAGGAGCCCGATGTGGGACTCAATCCCAGGACGCTGGGATCATGACCTGAGCCGAAGGCAGCTGCTTAACCAACTGAGCCACCCAGGCGTCCCTGAATTTTTTGTTATAAAATTTAACTTGGCTGTATATACCACTTGCACTTGAAAGGCTAAAAATTATAATTATTGTAAAAAGGGGAAAAGTCTTGTTTCTTGTTTGTTTTTTTTAGGTAGTAAAAGAATAACTTCCCTTCCTAATATACTTAGATAAATTTAGAATCTGTTTCATACAACCACTTTGTAAAAAACTAACATATAAATTTTTATTTCTGGCCGTGGATGAATTTGACTTCTATTAAATATCTAAATGTGTTGCTGCTGCTTCAGATGGCATGTTTAAAACTCAACTATTTCTTTTTTCCCACACCAGCTCTTTTTTCTAAATTCCAAGTTTCTGGAAGTGGTATTTCTTTTTTCTCAATCATGAACAAAGCCTCAGAATTTTCTCTCCTCCCTTTTCTTGCCCCATGTAGTCCTTCTGTTGCCTAGTCTTGGTGACGCTTCCTTTGCATTGTCTTTTATTCCAACTTTCCTTTTGTCTAGGCATCTACCAAACAGCAGCTTTTTTAGTAGCCCCTTACAGACCTCCATTTTTTTTGTCCTCAAATTTCCCTGCTTAATAAACCTGCAAAGACTATAGACTAGCATTTAAGACTCTTCCTATCCTATTCTTTCTTACCTACCTTTTTTCTGCTTCCTTACTGTGTACATTCTGTGCTCCAGGTATGCTAGTACTTGAATAGGGCTCTTGCTCATATTAATTCCTTGTCATCAATTATAGACTATATTCTTACTTTTACATCATTTACATAATAGACTTCTATAGCTGTTACTATACACGCTACGTATTTATTTATGTATCTTTGTTCATAAATCAGGCCATCAGCTAAAATCTGATCAGTTCTACAAGGCTCAGTTTAAATACTCCCTTCCCTTCTCTGTAATAATCTTTTCTATATAGCCATCAAGTTTTATACAGTCTGTCCCATTTAGGAACTACAGTTACACTTTTTTCTTTTATAGTACTTAAACCTTCATATTTTAGCTATTTTCTTTTTTCTATACAGCATTGGAAGCTTCTTAAAGATAGGGACCACCTCTTCATCATTTCTGAATCTCCACAGTATCTTTTACACAAGTATATATAGTAATTGCTGAATTGAAATGAGATTTTTAAGTTTTTCTAGTGAATAGACTCAATAGTGGGCATGAGGTGCTTATTACCTTCAGAAAACTGACTAAGATCCTGTAAACTTAAAGGAAGCTGAGAGTAGCCAGACTCTTCATGAAATATCCCACTGTCAGTTCTTGATTGCTGATGGATGAATGGCTGACCCTCATCTTCCCATCCCATCAGTGGCTGTTGTTCACTGCTCTCCTCCATAGCTTGGGCAAGACAGGTGCACCAAGGACTGAATTTCTTTATAATATATTGGTTAATTTTAATGTTAAAACACAGCACCAAAACATATAATCCATATATCAAAAGCAGCAAAGTTCCTTCGTACCTATAAATCGGAGAAATTTGTGTGTTTTAAAATTAAAAACAAGTTTTTTTTTTTTTTAAAGTTAATAGCTTTTGGGCATATCTGCTTAATAATTTTCAGCATAGCAATAGAACAAGCAAAGAACATTTCTAGGTATATTTTGGTTTTATAGATTCATCCTCTCTTGGTTACAGCATTACTATAAATTTATTGATAAAAGCTTGACAGCCGTTTCTATATTTCAAATAAAACCAAGAATTATAAACTCATTGTCTTCATTTACAGATTCTTTATAAACGGTAGGCATAAACAATGCT
Organism: Taxidea taxus jeffersonii; assembly: GCA_003697995.1. NCBI lineage: Eukaryota > Metazoa > Chordata > Mammalia > Carnivora > Mustelidae > Taxidea > Taxidea taxus. The sequence goes on along the minus strand of RCUC01143785.1, from coordinate 34,904 downwards.
TTGAAAATAATAATTGGAGATTTTCAGAATAAAAGTTAATGAATAGTGATGGGCATTCTCCATCTCAGTTCATTGGCAGCATACATTCCCCAAAATGTATGGTAATTATAAAAGAATATAGTATTAGTTCATTTCAACTCAGTCTATTCAAATCTAGTATAAGAATTTTGTGTAAAATATTCAGAATATATCAGGCTTTGACTGGGACTTTTCAGTTTACAGAGTTTTTTTATTTTGATGTAATTAAATTTGATGTATATTCACAAGAAAACGAGGATAGTCTTAAAAATAAAATTATACCTTAGGCACTGAGAACTGTTACTCTATGCTCTGATTTCCTAAAATGTTATGATTGCCTAATATCATATTTGAACCTGTCATTTACATTTTATTTGATAGCCAGTAAATTTCTGCTATAGCTGGAAGCACAGAGTTCTTGATTTCCCTAATGGAGGGAGCATAAGCTTGGATACTAGTCAGTGTCCGTTAGAGATGACTGCCGGGTCCTGGAAGGATCCCTACTATATCCATTGGTCTTTTTTTTGGGAAACAGACCAGATTTTAGGATGACTCATTTAGAAATTTTTCTCCCTGCTAGATTTTAAGTTTCTTGTTAGCAGGTATTTTGCAGGGTTGCTACGTTGTAGTATTCCAAAAAGGTGCCATTTACGTTGTTTTCTCTTTTTTTCTGGTATTTTTTGGCATTGAGCAATGCACAGCCTCTTTGGTTGTGCATTATACATTCCTCTCCATCCTTTATGATTCCTAGCATAGTGTTAAACATCTACTAAACGCCTGGTTCTTATTAGTTGAAAAAGCTATTAGCTGTCCACTGATTCACCCGCTTTTTTTTTCATTTTCTTGCAACAGCAAGATACTAGGAGGTTACTAAGAAGGCAAACAATTGTTAATACCTAAATATTGTTGATTCTTAGAGGAAGAAGGCTGTAATTCCTCTGCTAAATGAACATCAGAGAGAAAGTTGGAAGAACCTGAAGGTTTTAAAATTTACTTTCTCCATCATTTCTCTCCAGTCTTGTGACCATGACCACTTCTAACCAAGGCAAGGTAAACAACCCAGTAGATGAAAAACCCAACTGTTGGGGCTTTAATGGACAACAAGAGGGGAGACTTTTTGAACAGGTAGTGTGAAGAAGGAAGGTTGGTAATATCCAGTGATTGTGAGACAAGGAGATTGACATGACTATAGCAACTTTAAAGATGGGAAAGCCCAACCAGCAGCTGTGATGAGGAAGTTAGCTCAGAGGCATATAGGAAAATGGTGCAGAAGAGGCAGATAATTGAGATCTCAGTAAAAAAAAAAAAACATTGCTAAAGCATTGGCATTTCATAAAATACTTTCTGTAGTTGTGTTTTACCTAAGAGTAACAATTATTTCAAGCTTACCAGTAAACTTGGTTGTCAAATATTATGCCAAGAACTGCGGCTACACTAATTGCATATGCTGCACAGTCTCTGAATAGGGGCCAACATGATAGCGTTGAGACCTGTAAAATGATAATTTACTGTTTCCATTACACTGTAACTTTAAGTACATGCTTAGTGTGATACTGAAATTGTATGTTTGTAGCCAAATATTGTTATCTTTTGCATTTTGCTTAGAGAAAAAGGAATTTTAAGAAAAATTGTGTTTTAAAGCCTACTCTGGTTTTCATAAATTTGATCAAGAGTTATTTGTGGGTAAACTTTAATGGAATACGTGTTTTTCTACTGATTAATAAATTTGATTGAACACATTACTAGTGCCTTGTTTGTTTTAGACTATAAACAGTTTTAGAGTTTGTCAAAACAATAAACGTGTTGAGTGAAGTTTTCTTACATACCACATTAGATAGCAAGCCACAAGCTGCACAGATGCCCAAGAGGTTATACATTGCAGATCCAAGGATGGTGCTAATGCCGATATCTCCCTTTGTGATAAATACACCTATGAGTAAGGTAATTGCTAAGTTAAGTGTTACTAGACTTGAAGATGAGAAAATCACATTGAGTAAGCAGAAAATATAAGGAGCAATATTTACCCAGGAAAGCAGTAACTAATTCAGGAGCTGAACTACCGGCGGCCATAAAAGTTGCACCTGCAACATCCTGAGACAATCCAAGGGCTGAAGACAAATGAAATTATGTTAAAGTGGCAAATGAAAGGGTATGTCTCTATTCCTAAATATTCAAATCTATAGCTTCATAGAAAAGCACTGACAGTGACTTAAACTGGAAAAATAAACCATGAGGTTAAAAAAATTAGAGGAATCCAGTGTCTTGCTTTCTCTGTGAATTCATTACTTAATGGTTCTGTAGGAAGGGAAAGAAGACCAGGGACTTGTGGAGCTATGCTGAAACTTGGTATTGTGAATGCCAAGATACAGGGTTTTTTAGGACCCAGAAAAGAACTTCTAGCTGTATGGCTTGTAGGTGTATAGTGACAGCATAAATTCTTTAAAATGACACTGTCAACAGTGCTCAAATACTTTACTTGGGAAAGTAAAGTATTTCAGGAGTCTTAATCCAGTTTGAAACAGGAGGAAGAAGTAAATATTGGTCGTTTTTAAGATCTGCAAGTGAACCTGAATTAAGGAGTTTATTCACAAATTGGCAATTTCAACTTTGTCAATACAAATGAGAGGAAACTGGTTAACTAGGAACCAAAAAGATTTACTATTGTATAGTTAGTTTTAAATCTATTGATTTAAAATATATAACAATTAAGACTGCTCTAGAGTAGGAAATACAAGAAAAACTATTTGAATAGTTTTGAATATTTGTGTATATCCAAAATTCAAGTAGTTTGTGTATATCCCCCAGACTTTACAACTGTGGAAATCCATTATCTTTGGTTCTTTGGTGATTGCTGGGATGAGAGTCTTAAGATTTGGCTCTTTCAATTTTAGAGTTAAGGGATCTACTATTGGAAGGAAAAGAGAAAGCTATGTTGAAAACTTGCTTTGGGGAGGCCAAGACAGGTTGCATCAGAAATGCCCAACTGGGTTTTGCTGGTACACTAAAAAGTAGCCCATAGAAATAGCATGCTTTTTTATTCTTGGTGTAGCAGATTGTATTTTACAAAGATGGCTATAATATTTGCATCTGTGTGAATTTCCAGAATCTTTCCATTTCCTGCCCTCCCCCAACCAAAAAAAAAGTAGAGTTTATATGTTCTCCTGTGACTGCTTTGACTAACAGAACATGGCAGGGCCATAATATCTCTGAGGCTGGGACATAAAAGGTGACAAAACTTTCTCATGATTCTCTCTAGGGACCTTTACTTTAGGGCCCTAAGCCACCACATAAAACTCTGACTTCCACGGAACTCCTGTACTGGAGATAACCTCATGAAGAACCCATACAGAAGCAGAGATGCCTGACGCACCCTTAACTATTTCAGCCCCCAAATTTTGAATTTCCCCATCCCAGGCACCAGACATGTTAAAGGGAGGAAGGTTTCAGATAATTCCAGCCTTCTATCCATTGCATGAGCCACCTCAAGCTGGAACTACCAGCTGAGCCCAGTAAACCCTCAGGCTGTGAGTGGTAATATGGTGATTGTTGTTTTAAGCCACTAGTTTTGGGGTGATAGGTTAAGCAGTCATTGACAACTGAACACCTGGCTATTGTTCACTTAATTTGTTACACTTTCTGAGTACCTACTATGCCAGATGCTTTTTTAAGTGCTAGGAATAGGACCGAAAAAAACAGACAAAAGTTTCTGCTCTTGTGGAACTTTCATTCTAGTGAAAAGAGACAAGGAAAATATGTGTTGTGTTAGGTTTTTGATATTATTATTGGAATTGTTTGGGGTTGCCATGAACCTCACTCATCCAAGACAGTGAATTTAGCTGATAAATATTGTATGTGTTCAGACTGCTCTACCAACTGGCTATTCTCCTATTTCTTTCCCTCTCCTCAGGCCTCCCTAGTCCCTGAGACACAAAAATATTGAAATTAGGCCAGTGACTAACCCTACCATGCCCTCCAATGTTTAAGTGAAAGGAAAAATTGCACATCTCTCACTTTAAATCAAAAGCTGGAAATGATTAAGCTTAGTGAGGAAAGCATGTTGAAAGCAGTGATACGCCAAAAGGTAGGCCTCTTGTGGTCAAATAGCTAGCCAAGTTGTGAACGCAAAGAGAAAGTCTTGAAGGAAATTACCAGTGCTACTCTAGTGAACACACAGAAGGTAAGAAAGTGAAAACAGCCTAGATGCTGATATGGAGGAAATTTCAATAGTCTGGATAGAAGATGGAACCAGACACTACATTCCCTTAAGCCAAAACCTAATCCACAAAGTGCTAACTCTCCTTAATTCTGTGAAGGCTAAGAGAGATGTGGAAGCTGCAGAAGAAGAGTTTGAGGCTATCAGAGGTAGTTCATGTGATTTAAGGAAAAGCCATCTCCATGATATAAAAGTGCAAGGTGAAGCTGCACATGCTGATGTGGAAGCTGCAACGAGGTATCCAGAAGATTGAGCTAAGGTCATTAATGAAGGTGGCTACACTAAACAACAGATTTCCAGTGCAGACAAAACAGTGTTCTGTTGGAGGAAGATGCCGTCTAAGACTTTCATAACTAGAGAGAAGTCAAAGCCTGGCTTCAAGGCTTCAAAAACAGGTTGACTCTCTTGTTAGGAGCTCATGCAGCTGGTGACTTGAAGTTGAAGCCAATGCTCATTGACCATTCTGAAAATCCTAGGGCCCTTAAGAATGATGCTAAATCTACTTGGCCTGTGTTCACAGTTTACTGAATATTTTATGCCCACTGTTAAGACCTGTTGCTCAGAAGAAAGGATTCCTTTCAAAATATGACTGCTCATTGACAGTGCACCTGGTCACTCAAGAGCTCTGATGGAGATGTACAAGATGACTGTTGTTTTCATGCTAACACAGGATCCGTTCTGCAGCGCATGGATCAGGAAGTAATTTTAACTCTCAAGTCTTATTATTTAAGAAATATATTTTGTAAGACTATAGTTGCCATAGATAACGATTCCTCTGATGGATTTCAGGAAAGTTAATTGAAAACCTGGAAAGGATTCACTATTCTAGATGCCATTAAGAACATTCATGATTCATGGGATGAGATCAAAATATCAGCAAAACAGAACAGGAGTTTGGAAGAAGTTGATTCCCACCCTCATGGATGACTTTGATGACTTCTTCAGTGGAAGAAATAACTGCACATGTGAGAATGAAGATGTGATTGAATTGTGTCGATCTCATGACAAGACTGATGGATGAGGAGTTGCTTCTGATGGATGAGAAAAGAAAGTGGTTTCTTGAGATGGCATCTACTCCTGGTGAAGATGCTGTTAAGATGGTTAAATGGCAACAGAGGATTTAGAATACTGCATACACTTGGTTGATAAAGAAGCAGCAGGGTTTGAGAGTATGGACTCCCAATTTTGAAAGAAGTTCTAGTGTGGGTAAACTGCTATCAAACAGCATTGCATGCTACAGAGAAGTTGATCATGAAAGGAAGAGCCCATCATTGTGGCTAAAGTCATTGTTGTCTTATTTTACGAAATTGCCATAGCCACCCAACCTTCAGCAACCACCATCCTAATCAGTCAGCAGCCATCAACACTGAGGCAGGACCTTCTACCAGCAAAAAGATGATGATGCTCTGAAAGCTCAGATGATGGTTAGCGTTTTTTTAACATAGTATTTTAAAATGAAGGTATGAGCATTTTTAGTCATAATGTTGTTGCACACTTAATGTAAACATAACTTTTATATGCACGGGGAAACCAAAGTATTGATTTCACTCACTACTTTATTGTGGTATTTGTCCTGTTGTGGTGGTCTGGAACCAAACCTGCACCAACTGAAGTGTGCCTGTACCTGGACTAAGAGTGCTCAAAGCAGGAGTGAGCATAAAGATTGCATGCTGGAGGCTATCCTGTGTGTTCAAAAAACAGAAAAAGTCTTGTGTGTCTGGAATAAAAAGTGTAAAGGGATAGCAGTAAGGGATAGCAATAAGGGATAACGTAAGTGGCTAGATCAGGTAAGACTTGTGAAACTTAGCAAGGATTTTGGCTTTTATTTTGAAAGATACAGGAAGTGCTTGGAAAGTCATCCACATACTGCCTGTCAATGATAAACCAGCCCTGGTCATCTTTTCTATCATGGGGTTTTTTTGGTCTGAGAGACCAGCTGGAGAACAAGCCATTTTGTGAAAAGTCCTCTTAGAAGAGTTGGAATGATTCCTCACTATTTGCCTTTGGCCATGTTGCTTGATGAACATGTTGCAGTGATGAATGAAGGGAGAGAAGTAATGTTTTGTGGAACAGATTTCATAACATTTCTTTTGCTGTTTAGAGTATCTACCTATTCATCGACTGATCGATCTATCCATCCATTCATCCCTGTGATGTGTAGTAAGACCAATTGGCCATAAAATTTAAAATAGGACATGATAAGGGGTATTGCTCTGTGATTAAATTTTTTCATTTTAGGAGTGAAGTAAATGTTATCTTACATTCATGGTATACAATTCACTTTCATGTACATAATTTAATCATCTCAGTTATCCTCAGGTATGAGTGGTGGTATTTCTATTTTACAGATGAAGACACAGGTCCAGGGATGTCAGTTACATGGATAATAAGGATCTTCAGTGTGAGGAGTTTGGGCATTCACCCTGAATCTATTGTTTCTAAATCCAATGCCATGTCTATTTTATCATAGAAACCCAGTATAAAAATGGCACTCAGGCAAGCCAATTATAACATGATGGATATAACTGAGTTATTTTCTTCCCTGATTCTTGGCATGGGCATATTACTGTCTCCATTCTAGTCTCTCCTAGGGGAAAAATAGTTACTAGGACTCAGGGGTACTTAGGAAGTTTTCCAGAATATTCCAGAAGATGTATTAATTGAGTGATATTGGATATTGGATTATCATGAGTTCTCTAATGAAACCAGGGCCTGATAATATGTGGATGAAGTTGAAAAAGAACAAAATGCATTATTTTGAACTAAATGTCCAAACTCGGTACAGCTGAAGAGTGAATGACCAGAAGAATCTTTAGCCGCTTAACACTAGCTGAAGAATGCTTCGTTAGAAAAATTCAGTCTCAGGAGGGAAAAGGTGATCTATTAAGCTGTTTGTTGCAAGGTGAAGAAATAAGTAACTCTTCTGAACACTTCCACTATCAAAAGACAGTAACAATAAAGCTGGTTGCTATTCACTGGACTCTAATTGAGTTATGAAAGGAAAGATTCTATAAAGATGGATATATAAAACTTCAAAGATATTTTAACAAGTTATATCTTAAGGTTCTAAGAATATTTTGTAAAATGGTTTATACCTTTGAACTTTAGAATAGACTGACTTTGTCTTCGCTGACCTTTGGGTAGCATTTCTCTCTGCTATAGTTTATTATTGAAGATAAATTGTTCTGTTTTTTTTCCCCCCCCTAGAACTATTACTTTTTTCCTCTCTATTACTCTAAAGGAATAATCACATTTCCTTCAGGATATAGGAGAACTGTTCAAAGTGAGTTTTCTTTATAGGTTTAGATATCATTACATTGTTTAAATAAAGTGCAACTTTATGATAATGAGCTGTGGTCCATGAGTACCACAACTTAGACCAAAACTCATCAGACTTTTTCTTAAGCATATTGTTTTCTCTAATGCCATGTTGAAAAGCTTATAACAGTCTTTGAAAACTCCCTCCTGGAAATATAATTCAGTAGGAAGAGTTTTAAACTAAAATGAAGACCTGTATTCTGGCCCTGCCCTAATATGAGACTTCAGACAAGTCATTCAGACAAGCCTTGTGTTTTGCTGTCTGTACAATGGAGCATTGGATGACACGATCTTTGAGGTATCTTCTAATTTTATCAATTTTTATCAAAATGTAGAATATGGATTCTATGCTTTTAGACTCTATACCACTTCTTATTGTTAAATAAATTTCTTTTAATAAAACTCCCCTGTATTATTATTATTATTATTTTTAAAATATTTCATTTATTTATTTGACAGACAGAGATCACAAGTAGGCAGAGAGGCAGGCAGAGAGGGAGGGGGGAAGCAGGCTCCCTGCTGAGCAGAGAGCCCGATGCGGGGCTTGATCCCAGGACCCCAGGATCACGACCCGAGCCAAAGGCAGAGGCTTTAACCCACTGAGCCACCCAGGCGCCCCTCCCCTATATTACTGAAAATTTAGGAGATAGAGTAGAAATATAGAAGGGGAAGAGTCATATGTTTGCCATTGTGTTTTAACTACTGCTATAATTTTAAGATATTTACAGCCGTTTTCATGATGCATATTTTGATAGAGTTACAAGCATAAGCTATATATATATATGTGTGTGTGTGTGTGTGTGTGTGTGTGTGTGTTTTGGCACCCTCTGGCTCAATTTTAGAAGGTCCCCAGTGATAGCAAATTTTCATGCTTTGTGAATAGATTAGAGTTTTGGAACCAATCAAAGGTCATTCATACCCAAATCTAGTGACTGGGATGGTAGTCATCCTGCCTAGTTTTATTTTGGGTCCAATATGAAGTGTGACAGCAAACTGATATTTTTTTTGTGATTTGCAGAACTGCTTCTGACATTGAATTTTTTTTTTTAAGATTTTATTTATTTATTTGACAGACGGAGATCACAAGTAGGCAGAGAGGCAGGCAGAGAGAGAGGAGGAAGCAGGCTCCCCACCGAGCAGAGAGCCCGATGTGGGGCTCTATCCCAGGACCCTGAGATCATGACCCGAGCCGAAGGCAGAGGCATTAGCCCACTGAGCCACCCAGGCACCCCTGCTTCTGACATTGATTTCAAATGTATTTTTAGAAAAAATTTGAGTAAAACTTTAGCATTATTGGAATAAATGTCTAGCTTCTCAATGCACTATATATATATGTGTGTACATATATATGTGTACATATATATATTCTGTGATTTTTTAACAATAAATATAAACATTTTGAGTCTTTATAGTTACCCATAAATTGTGAAACCCTGTATAATATATAATTTATATGCAATATGTAATATAATATAATAAAATATAATATTATATTATATAATATAATGCTTTTAAAGTAATTCCACTTAAGAGGATTCCCACAAACCCCCAGTCTGAGGCCTATAATATTGTAATGAATTTTCAGCTTTTCTAAGCCTATCATATAACACATGCACAAGACGTTTTATCTCCAAACCTCACAGTTACCTCAATTTTGGCTCCATAACTTGCCTAAGGTCACATAGATAGTAACTGGAGAGATGGGATGGGTACCTAGCTCTTTTTTACTCCAAGAAGCTACTCTTTCATTATCCATGTAGGTAAAGTGAAGAGATTAATGCATAGCTTTATTTTTGTTGTTGTTATTGTTGTTATTGTCTGTTTCTGCTATTGCAGACTACTCAGGTAATACCCAGATGACTAGGTCCTTATTTAGATCCGTATACCTGGGGTAGATTTAGATGCAATCCAAGGGAACCATAACTTAGATCAGAGGGAAAAGAAAAACAAAGAGGATGGAAATGTTCTTGAGAGAAGGATGAGTGCCCTTGAGTCAGGGAGGAAGCACTATTCTTAGACCCTTTGTTCTTTGGGAAGGCTTTGCCTCTGTAAATTTCATGAGGCTTAAGAATCAAACACTCCCATGAAACTGTAGGCTATCCAAATGCCACACTCATGGAATTATTAAACTCCCTTTCAGTTTTATCAAGTTAGAACCAATTCTACCTGGAATTAAAACTTGCCTTTCTTTCTTGCTCTTTCTGAGACATAACATTGAAATTGAACATGGGCAAACATTAGTTCAAAGCAAAATAAAAATAAAATTTTAATACAAAATTAAATATTTTATTTAAGTATGTTTCCCCAATACCTTATTAAGATAATTTTCACCTAAGACATGTTATACCTCAAAGGATCAGCACAATGGAGGGATTAGCGTTTCTGAGTAGTACATTAGTGTAACATTTAAAAAGAAACTTGTCTTAGCCAGCTTATGGTAGTCTTTGGGCTGTATCAAGTAACCAATCGTAAAGGGTTCTCAGTTTTCTGTGTAGATAGCTTGGAAAAAGGTAAAGAAAGCTGCTTTGAACAGTGGTTAAATAACTCCCCATTGCCTATCAAAAAGATACATAAAAAGGATTTATTTTGGCTTTATACTGAACTTTTGTTTTTCTAAAATTGGATTGCTTATAGAGATGAGAGATAATAGTCCTCTTTGGGCTAACAGGTAATATGGTTTGTATTTTTAATTTATATCTTATATGAAATATTAATTTACATTTAAATGAAATATACTGTAAAGATATTTTTTAAACAAGAAAAGACTGCTGAAGATAGAATAAAATCATACAAATTTTAATGTAAAAGAAGTAAAAGGAACTCTAAACAGAATATTCCAAAGAAGTATCATTTAAATTGCCACATGGATTATTAGGTCAAAGAGTGGGTTTCATAAATTTACTTCCTAGCTTGTGAGGGTAGTACTTGCTTTTATTTGCCTCGAACTTGGTATTCAGGCTCTAGCAGATGCTCCCTAGATTTGGTGTTTTCCCCAAATATATATTCATATTGGCTTTGATCACTCACCTTCTGCACTTCCATCTTTGCTGAGTAAAGGATTATAGTCTTTATAGTCTATTCTTATGTAATAATGAATAATTTGTGAATGTTTACTATGTTCTAGGTTTTTGTATAAGCAGTTTAGTTATATTACCTTCTGTACATGGCACACAGCTTTATGTTTCTGTCTCCGTTTTTCTGTCACCCACACACCTTAGTGTGTCCACCAAGTATGGGTCTAGGGTCTAGAGGAGCACAGCTGGCAGGGATGAGGGAGCTCCCTTAAATTTATTCTTTACCTCGTTACCTCTAGCTTCTTTGATCTCAGATAATATTCTACCTCTGATGACACCTTTTAACCCCTTCCCTGAATCCTCATCCTATTTCTCAATTCAGAAACTACATCTTATCTCTGAAGGTAAAATGCTCTGGACAACTAGAGTGTGATTTTTATTCCCTCTATGATGTGGAATTAATTTCACTTTATTCTTCTGTGTTCAAAGAATCATCATTCTTGTCCTTTCCTATAGAACCTAAATGGATGTGAAAGAAGATAGGATTAGAGGAAGACGGTACAGCAACAGCATTTTCTCATATGAGTGCTACACAGTTAAGATGACAGCAAAATATCTCAGGTTGTCTAATAGAGGTATGTATTGATGGTAGGTGGGGAGAGAGTCTGTGTGACTTCTATTATCATGAGTAGGGCAAGGAGAAAGCAAAGATCCTTGCTGGAGGAAGCTTTGGGTGGTGGTGGCTCTAGAAGAAATTGCCAGATCAACATAGATAGCTATAGACAGAAAAAGGTCCCAGTCAAGGTATTAGCAAGAGGCTCTGCCCTCTGGCACCTCCTCTTCGTCCTCTCCACAGAGACTCCAGTCCTGAGCCTCTTCTAGTTTTCATCTTGCTGAAAACCCTTCTGCTGACCAAATGAACCACTGCTGTGACTTGAGGAGGGTGTAATGGGGTAATGTGGCTGGGGTGGACCAGGATCCTATGAATTCTCCCATTGTGTTCTAGGCTGGGACTCAGACCATGCACCCTACAGAAAGTCATTGCATCATACATGATGGTTAGGTCCCACAGTACTATACTATGTGCTCATGGACATCCTAGACAAAATGCTTAGGCCTAGGAGTCTAGTTATTATACTGTGGGCAAGTATTTATAGCATTAATTTACAACCTCTAACAGGTTGCTGAGAGTCTAAATTGATTTTTTATTTAAGCAATTCAGCAGATTCTATTTATTTTGTAGTATAGTTCCTCCACAGTAACAATGGATATTTGATGTATTTTTTTGTTTTGGTCAAAATTCCATTCCCTTGGGAGGAAAACGCCACTTAAGACTGTTTAAATATGGGGCACCTGGGTGGCTCAGTGGGTTAAAGCTCTGCCTTCGGCTCAGATCATGATCTCAGGGTCCTGGGATCGAGCCCCACATCGGGCTCTCTGCTGAGCGGGGAGCCTGCTTCCTCCTCTCTGCCTACTTGTGGTTTCTGTCTGTTGAATAAATAAATAAAATATTTTTAAAAAAGACTGTTTAAATAGAACGGTATTTCTGAAATAACCATATTATGGCAGTTAACCTCAAACAAGGATGTGTAAAATTGAGAACATTCTTGGATTTTGGCATTAGAGAGAGCAGTCTGTGCAGGTCCAAGCTGTGTAGTTTTTTTTTTAAAGATTTAGAGAGCACGAGTGGGGGTGGGGGTGGAGGGGTAGGGCAGAGGGAGAGAATCTTTCAGGCAGATCCCCCTGCCCACTAATTGAGGACCCTGACTTGGGGTTCAATCCCACAACCCATGAAATCATGACCTCACCTGAAACCAAGAATCTGACACTTAACCAACTGAGCCACCCAGGTGCCCCCAGGCTGTATAGTCTTAAGTAATTAGTTATCATCCTGAGCCTCAGTTTTCTCATCAGTAAAACTAATCTATAGTCCTGATTTGGTAGGGTTTTGGTGAAGACTAAATGAAACTATCTCTATTTAGTTTAAAACCATGCTTGGTCTTCTATAATTATTTTATGATAAATAGCTAAAAAATAAATATATAAATAAAAACCCTCCATCACACTGTGGAAAGCTTCAGTAAACTGTTTTCAGGATTATATTAATCCTTATTAGTTGACAAAATGGGTGGAATTATTACAACTCAGTGCTCATCAAAGAACCTGGGGAAATATAAAGCATCTGCAGACTTCTCTGAAGCCAGTTTCTGTGTCTAAACAAATTCTAGGGAAATTGTTTTTTATTGCTGATGTCCTAATTTGGATGAAAGTATGCTAGACCTTGAACAGAGAAATGACAGAATTAATTTATAGACATTTAAAAAATGAATCTAGCCAGCACTATTTCTATCTCATTTTGTTGCCAATTATTTTCAGTACTCAAGACCAGGGTCAATTCCTAGCAGCTGAAGAAGATTTAGCAGCAGTGTGGGCATCCATCAGTCATACATGCGATATTGTGTTCTATAAGAAATATATATTTGGTCATTCAGATGAACAAAATGTATTTTTCATATATATTTGGTCTTGAGCCACAGTTACTGACCCAGGCTCCCTAAACCCTTGGAATTTCCTAAGTATTGAGAGTGATGAAGGGATCTTTCGTTATGTTAACAAGGTGACTTTTGGGCTCCACCTAAGAACCAACCCTGTAATTAGAGGGTTAGAACTTTCAGTCCCACCCCTTACCTCTAGGAAGGAGAGGGACTGGAAGCTGGATCCATTGTCAATGGTTAATGATTTATTCAATCATGCCTATTTAATGAAGCCTCCATAAAACCCCTAAGAACTTTTCTGGAGCGCTCCCAGGTTGGTGAACATGTGGAGGTTCAAGGAGAGTGGAAGCGCCATGCCCTTTCCTTATACCTTGACCCATGTATCTCTTCCATCTGGCTATTATGTCATTTTATAATACCAGTATATAACAAATATATAACTATACACAATTATATATTTATATTTATTTTATATATAATTATATATGTGTATCATTTTTCATAAACCAATAATCTAGTAAGTAAAATGTTTCTCTGTGTTCTGTGAGCCACTCTAGCAAATTAATTGAACCCAAGAAGGAGGTTGTGGGAATCTGTGATAGACAGCCAGTTGGCCAGAAGTAGGGGTAACAACCTGGGCTTATGACTGGTGTCTGAAACCCAGGGAGGGGTCAGTTGGAATCCCCAATCTATAGCTAGTTTTTCAGAAGCACAGGCTTGCAATGGCATCTGAGGTAGGGGGTGGGAGAGAAATCTTGAAGGCCTGAGCCCTTAACCTGTGAAATTTGATGCTATTTCCAGGTAAATACTGTCAGAATTGAATTGATATCTTGGACACCCTGCTAGTGTCTGAGCATTGCTTTTGCTGGTGTGGGAACCCTCCCCACCTCCCATGCATATACATTGGAATTGGGTTCAGAACCTCTTTAGTTTGGTGTCAGTGAAGTGGGGTTTGCTAGAATGACCCTGGCTCACAGAAGCATTTGATTTGGGAAGAGAAAAGGTGAAAGGACAGGAAATGAGGAACCTTTGATTTCTGTGTGGCCATGTGGTCACCCACGGTATGGAGCCACAGCTGTGCTATGGTCAGTTACTAAGAGTAAAAGTTACTAAAGGTAAAAGTTACCAGGAGTTTAGAGATGGACCCAACTCCTGTGGTTGATTCACTTAATGCATAAGGAAATGTGAAGTATAAGAAAAGGCAAAATATTCTACCCCTTATTGTTATCTGTAATAGCTAAACTAAAAGAGGATGCCTGACCAGACCTTGATGCTAAATCAAGCTCAGATTTCAGTGAGTCTGAGCATAGGCTACTAGCCTCAAAGCCTCCCAGCAAGGGGAAAATTACACAGGGGTAACAGAAAGTACTTTTAAGACCCCTGGTTGCCAAGAAGGTACTCAATAGGTAAAACCAGCAAAAACGAGAAACCATTGAAACCAGAGGGTATAGTGTGAAGGAACTGTTTCGTTTTGTGTATTGGTATCAGTAGCTTCTTGAAGAACCTTTCCTAAGGGTGGTTTGGGGACTGTGTCTGGTTTTGGACGCTGCAGAGTGCAAGAGCATGTTTGGGTTGTTAATGGGACATACGGCTAGCTCACTGTGAAAAAATTACAGATGGCTATATGTGATCCATACACATAGAAAGTTATTCTAGAAGGAGTGGCCAGCCTAGAGGACAGGATAAAAGAGACCGAAAGGTCTGTTTACCCTGAGAATGCCCAGTTTTCCCTATGAATATCAAGTGGGACATCCCAGATAAAGCTGTTGATAATGCTTTGTATGTAGGCCATGTGGGATTGGCTTTATGAAGATTAAGGTATTCACCCACTGAATATGTCCATTACCCATGTCATGATAAATGTTGTGATTAAGGGAGCCTTCATGAGCACGCCGTATCACCTTATTGTTGCAAAACAGAAAAATAGGGAATCTATATCAAATCTGCTGAGCTTCCTCTCCTGGGTCTTACAGATGCTAATGAAAACATTAGGTTAATTAATAAAATGGGAAGAGGCCAAGGGGAGAGTCAAAGGATTATTTCCAAGAAGGTGAATGAAAATTTCTAGGTTGTTGAGAAATACATTAACAAACCAAATATTGAAAT
Organism: Taxidea taxus jeffersonii; assembly: GCA_003697995.1. Classification (NCBI taxonomy): domain Eukaryota; kingdom Metazoa; phylum Chordata; class Mammalia; order Carnivora; family Mustelidae; genus Taxidea; species Taxidea taxus. The sequence continues at coordinate 19,740 of RCUC01143785.1, read as the reverse complement.
GGACAAAACAAAGGAATCAGAAAGGAGAAAGTGGTAGGACTTGTCCCAGCAGGGTGGAAGTCTTTAGATGATTATTAGTAAATGGGATGAATAGGGATGCCTGGGTGGCTCAGTCGGTTAAGCATCTACCTTCGGCTCAGGTCATGATCCTAGGGTCCTGGGATCAAATCACAAATTGGGCTCCCTGTTCAGCAGGGAGCCTGCTTCTCCCTCTGCGTGTTCTGCCTGATACTCCCCCTGCTTGTGCTGGCTCTCTAACAAATAAATAAACAAAATCTTAAAAAAAAAAAAAAAAAAGGAAATGGGATGAAAAAAGCAGATATTGATTGGGTTAAAACAAAGGTTTTAATGCAGTGTTACCTAAGGTTGGTGGGCCTGTGGGACCCCCTGTTGGTCACCCATCATTAAAGAACCCCAAACACATGTGCTCTACTTACCCTTGTGTGGAGAAATTATAAAAATGGGAATGTAGAGGTTACTATGAGAAAATGGACTAGCAACCACTTGGGGGAGTGGTTAGGCAGATGAATCAAATTAAAGATTGACTAAGTGGCCAGGGTCTCTTGGGTTTACCCCTCACTGAGGACCTTATGTGCAAGTGTGGATAAATTGGGCAGTGGGTGGAGAAGAGTAGTTTCCAAGGCAGTGGTCAATGGCCTGTCCATATGGTCAGATTAGAAAGGCAATAGGAACCTCGGTACTAAAAGTATGCCTATATAAGACATAACCCTGTGGAAATCACTATGAAAATTTGAAAGGTGCGTTAAAATAGAAGCCTCTAAGAAGAATGCCCTTCTAAGTCTGGAAGGTGATTGAAATAGAGAAGTAGATATCCCTGTGTACTCCCTTGAGATGGCTGCCTGAGGGGTCCAGGAAGTGAGTAGACAGGAGGATTTGCAGCAGTGCAAAGATGGGCTGAATCCAGACACATTTTTCTTGCACTCTCTGAAGCACAAAATGCCAATAAGAACTGTTCTACCTGCCAACATGAGAGACAGAGACTACAGACAGCTATGTGTCAGATTCCCTGGTGGGAAGGTCCTGAACATAGCTGGCAAGTGAGATTGATGCTGGTAGCCTTTGGGTGCTACAAATGGGTCCTGCTTGACAGGGTATTTACTGCCTCCAGACTGGGTGTCGCTTCCTTGGTATTAGATGCAAATGTTCAAAATACTATAAAACAATAGTAGCAGAAGATAATTTCACGGTTCCTTCAGACCAAGGAACACATTTTGCAACCCATAATAGCCAACAATGGGCAGAGAGATAATTTGATGGGAAACTGGAGTGGGCGATTGAAACACTGGCTATTGAAAATGGGGGAAGAAAAGGGCATGGAGGGCTGGCTCACCAGCCATCACCAATGTGTGCTCACCCTAAATGTGCGGAGTCCTAAAGGGGTGGCCCTGCTCGATAACTTCCTGGTTTCTGGTGGGTCTGGGCAAGAGCGGGAAGGGAAGCTGTTGGTATTCTTTCTTCCGCACGTCGCCTCAACTTCTGTATTGTTTGTTTTGACCCCTGCTAGGTGCAGGGGGTCCTAGGACCAGGGCTGCAGCTACGAGGGCTGGAAGCAGGGAGGATGAAAAACCAGAAACTGTGACCATGTCTTTAACACTTCTGTCACGATTGCTGAGAGCCTGGTGGGATAGGGTGTACCTTCACCCCCTTTGCCAAATTGGGATTAATAGTGAATTCAGCTTTATTGCTTGTGGTAAAAATAGCTCACTAGTTGTGCACCTGTGTGGCCTTACACTGTATGATCAGGAATGGGCTGATGAAGAGGTGCTTGCTAGTATTGCTGTCTGTGATTGCTAGTGCTAGACTAGCACAGTGGGCTGGGTAGTTACCAATGACTGAATGAGAGTCTGGTAATGGGCCAGTATCTTTGGACTGCCATGATTGTTTTGCCATAAGGGGAATATGTGTGAGAAGACCAGAAAGTGGGCTGTGATATTGTGATTTATAAAACATGTATATCTATGTTTTCTTTTTTTAAAAAAAGATTTATTTATTTGACAGAGAGAGATCACAAGTAGGCAGAGAGGCAGGCAGAGAGAGAGGAGGAAGCAGGCTCTCCACTGAGCAGAGAGCCCAATCCCAGGACCCTGAGATCATGACCTGAGCCAAAGGCAGAGGCTTAACCCACTGAGCCACCCAGGCGCCCCTATATCTATGTTTTCAACCATAGTTCCTGGCTCCCAGCTCCCAAAAGCCCTGGAAATTCCTAAGTATAGAGAGTGCTCAAGGTGCCTTTTGTTATGTTAATGAGGCATATTTTGGACACTGTCTAGCATGGCTGTTGGTTGTCAAGGGAGCAAACCATGTGATTAGAGGATGGGAACTTTTAGTACCAACCCCTGGCCTCCAGGGGAAGAAGAAAGGAGAAGGGCTGGAGGCTGAATCAGTTGTCAGTGGTCAATGCTTATGTGATGGAATCCCTAAGTAAAAAACCAAAAAGATGGGATTTGAAGAGAGCTGGGGGAGTGATATGTCTGGAAAGGACATACAAGCCCTTCCTTGTACCTTGCTGCATGATCTCTTCCCTCTGCCTGATTCTGAGTATATATCCTTTTACAATAAACTAGTAATCTAGTTAAGTAGAAAGTTTTTCTGAGTTCTGTGAGCCACTCCAGCATATTAATTGAACCAAAGGAGGAGGTCATGGGAACCTCTGACTGATAGCCCATTGGTCAGAAGTATAGGTAACAACCTAGCCTTATGCCTGGTATCCGAAACCCAAGAAGGGGGTTGTTGGAACTCCCAATCAATAGCCAGTTAGTCAGATGCGTAGATAATACGTGGGCTTGCAGACGCCATCTGAGGGCAGTGAGGGCCAGATGTGGGGGCAGTCTGGAATCAGATGCTATCTTTGGGTAGATAGTGTCAGAATTGCTTGCTTTTGGAAGAACTGCAACCCCCCGCACCCATTCTTCCCACACGTTGGAATTGTGGACCCAGTTCTGGACTGAATACCAATTTACACATTTGTAATAGCTACTGTTATCATATTTCAGAGCAAAGAGTGATTCACTTGTCTGCTGATGATGTTTCAGAGTAATTCCACAAGTGGCCTGGTGGAAGTCATTATTATAAATCGTCTATGAAGCCACGTAATGAAGATTATTTTGAAGTAGCAATCTAAATTTTAATGCAGTTTCTGCTGCAGGCCTAGAAAAGTTATTTATTTACTGCTCCCAAGGCAATTTTTCTATAAATAAAATTCTTGATGAATTTATTCTTTTAGTCAAGTCATTGTTTAGAAATGTGAAAACGAAAAGAACACTTTCTGACTTTCTATTTTCCAGGAAGAGAAATTTCCAAGGTGGGACAAAGTACCTTGAATTTAGAATTTCCTAGTTTCTGTTTTGTTTTTAAAGATTTATTTATTTATTAAAAAAAAAAGATTTATTTATTTATTTTAGAGAAAGAGAGAGAAGGAGAATATGTGAGCCTGGGGTGGGGGATAGGGGATGAGAGACAGAGGGAGAGGGAGAGAGAAACTTAAGCAGACTCTGTGCTGAGCTTAGAACTTGATGAGGGGCTCGATCTCACTACCCTGAGATCATGACATGAGGCAAAACCAAGAGTCACGCTTAACGGACTAAACCATCCAAGCAGTCCAGGGGCCCAGGTCATGGTCCTCAGGGCATGAGATCGAGCCTTGAGTCAGGCTCTGAACTCAGCATGGGGCCTTCTTGGGGCTCCTTCTCTCCTTCTCCCTCTGCCCTTCTCCTGCTTGAGCACTTTTTCTCTCTCTGCCATAAATAAATAAATCTTCAAAAAATAAGATAAATAAAAATGAAAAAATTCTTATTTTAATATAATTAACATGATCTATGTAGGTTTTCTAACTAGAGATTTAGTCCTGGCAAAAGGGAGATTATTACAGCAGTTGAGTATAGAAGCAGATGTACATACATATATATATAAGAATTTAGTATGTGAATATTAATCAACTTTCTGAAGATAGCATTGCACCTATAGTAAAACAAATTCTTAGTGAAAGAGAGAAATAAATGTAAAAAAAAAAAAGAGGGAAACTACATGTAAAAGAAAATATGACAGTTTTTCTGACCTGGGGATAAAAGTCTTTCTAAGTATAAAACCAAAAGGAGAATCATAAAAGAAAATATTTATAAATTCACTTAAAAATATATAAACTTCAATATGAGAAACACACAAAATATAAAAGCAAACAGCAGACTATGAAAAAGCATATGATATAAAATTATTTTAGAAAAAGTGTTAATAATATTATATGAAAAAAAGAAGTCTTGGGAATCAATAATAAAAAGACAAATACCCTCCTGTTAGAACATGGGCAAAAAAGCAAAAAGCAAAACTACAAATTTCAATAAACATGAAATGTTCAACCTCACAAATAATAGGATAAATCCAAATGTTTTAAAATGAAGTTCCATTTTTAAAGCAAAATGAAAATATTTATGTCATTATTCATAGTTTTCTAGAGTAGAAGCTATCCCACACTCTGGAGGTTTAAGTTGGCATACCCTTTGTGAAGTGTTTTTGGCAATGTATAAAATAAAGCTCAAAATATGCATAGCTCTGTATTTTTATCAAAAAATGATCAGAGAAGTTTGCAAAGATTTTATACAAGTACAGGCTTTTATTGCTTGGAATAAAAAAAATCTCCATATGTCCAAAGAAATTAATAATTTTAAAAATTATGATACATTTCTACTGGGTACCTGCTGTGTATAAAACCCAGTGTTAGATACTTACATCATTTACAAAATCATGCTTTTGAACAATAATAATATGGGAAAATGTACAGAATAAAATATGAGGAAAAAGAAAAAACCTCAAACTGTATTTATATCAAGACCTAAAAGCCTTAAAGGAAATACATCAAATGCTGACTGTGAGGATCTCTGGGTGATGCAAATGTGGGTGATTTTACTTTTTTCTTCTTGCATTTTATCAATCTAGGTAAAAATACTATGTTAAAGTAATTTAATCTGTTTTATATAAAAATATCAATGTTGTCGTAAAATGGAATGCCAATATAAAAATGATGATATTTAGACCTACTTGAGTTAAATCATAATAATTATAACAAACTTATGCTGACCTGTTCTATGAATTTTTTTTTTCTTTATTTATTTGACAGGCAGAGATCACAAGTAGGCAGAGAGGCAGGCAGAAAGAGAGGCAGGGAAGCAGGCTCCCTGCTGAGCAGAGAGCCCGATGCGGGGCTCGATCCTAGGACCCTAGGATCATGACCTGAGCTGAAGGCAGAGGCTTTAACCCACTGAGCCACCCAGGTGCCCCAATTTTTTTTTTTCTTAAAACAAATATGTGTTGAGAGCCTCTGCTCTTGTCAGGTCCTGTTGTAGGTCTTAAGGATACTGCAATGGTGCAGTGAACAGGAGAGAGAGTCAGGAGCATTTCAGTAGGGCCAGGGGGCTGGGGCCATGGGAAAAGGGAGAGTTAATGTTCTATCTCTCTCTGGGAAGAAATGCTAGCAGAATGTGTGTGTGGGGGGTTGGGGGTGGGGGGTTGGGGGAAGATGCTATTTCTGTGCAATCCTGTGAGCATGCAGCTGGACACCTAACCCTTAACTTTGACATTCTCTGAGGTAAGCATGCTCAGTCAACTAAACCAACCAAGCTGGAGACAGACTGGAAATTTCTGCTGGCACTTCTGTTGCATAGGGCATGACTCATCATTGACATCCTGATTTAAGGGACTAGGATACCAAGGAAAGGTCTATGCTCAGAATTCTTGTGTGATCTACGTGGCTGAGGGGACAGAAGAGAGAGGCTTGGCTTGGCAGATCTTATTTTCAGAAACCAGTGACTGAGCTTAAAGTTTAATAACTGAATTTACAATTATCTGATACCCGAAGTCACTTTACATAAGATGTAGGACTTATTTATTTATTGGTTCATAAACATCAGTTAGTCTCCTTACTAGCATAAGGCTGAAAAAGGAAGAGGGGGGAGGATAGTCCTTAATGTCATTTGTTTACCACCCATCTGCCTTAAAAAAAACATTGCAACAATTTTAGAGTAAAACTGCAAGTTTTTAAAAATATAAAATGAGCATTAGGAATGCCTTATCTTAAGTGTACACATCAAGGGCATAAATGCAAAAACTTGGAACAGTTACTAACAAATGGCCAGGAGTATAGGAGACAAAGAGTTTCTGGAGAGACCTGTTGTAATAATAATTGCTGGGGGGGCGCCTGGGTGGCTCAGTGGGTTAAGCCTCTGCCTTCTGCTCGGGTCATGATCTCAGGGTCCTGGGATCGAGTTCTGCATCGGGCTCTCTGCTCTGCAGGGAGCCTGCTTCCTCCTCTCTCTCTCTCTCTGCCTGCCTGTCTGCCTAATTGTGATCTTTGTCTGTCAAATAAATAAATAAAATCTTTAAAAAAAATAATAATTGCTGGGTACTCATTTAAAGATGCCGTGCTGCACATGAACTATCAAGAAAAACCACACACAGGCCCGTTCCTTAAGGTAGGACCCCTCAACACAGAAGTCCATGCTCTGTGTCCAGCTGAGATGGACAAAATTGTTGCTGAGCTGTTTTAAAGACAACCATGCACCTGTGGCACCACCATTTCAGAAGCTTATAGGGGAGATTTCCAGGTACTTACCTTCACTGATGATTTCCAGGGAGGGTAGGAAGTACTCGTCACATACAATAGACACGGCCATGAACATGTAAAGGATAATTAGGAAGTAGATGACAATGCCTCCATCTGTGCGCTCCTGTTTCGTGAAAAACCCTTCGGGAAAGTCCGGTGATGGAGACATAACACATTGAGTGCTGTTTCCTGGCAAGGAAAAAAAGTGAAAATTTGAAGTATGCTGGTGTTGCTAGTTCCAAGCCCACAAAGAGAGATTTCTTAAGAAAACTAAGTGTGCAGTCAACAGGTGGAATTTTAAGAACCCTGGTGAAAATAAAATCTAGAAATCATTTTGAACATGATGTAGAGCTTTTGAAAAAAATAATCATTGGGGCCCAAAAGAGGAGCTTTAATGAAGTGGGCTGATGATAGTGAAAGAATTAAAAAAAAAACCATGAAATCACTCTTCCTTGTCTGCTTTATTTCTAAAAGGGAATTCTGAACCCTTCCTCCTCCTCAAAGAGAAACTCTGATGAAAAAGATTCCTAATATCTGTACAATTTCATTTTCCCATTTCAGAGCCCAAGCTGCCCACAGGCCTGCAAAGAGTCCTCCACTGTTGCAGAGAGAATTTCTAAGATGAAAGAAGATTTTTTTTTTCATGATGAAGTCTCCAACAATAAAAAACTGGAGACTCGCCTGCTTCATGAAGCCTGTAAATTCTTTCTGAGCTATCTTTGAGAACTTATCTGAGGGATCAAAAGTGTTTGATATTCTTCCAAATACTAAAAATCAGAGGAGGAAGCATGAGCCGAAGTAAGTCAAGTGAGTATTTTCCTCTCTTTGTCCCTCCATCCGTACATGGCAGCTGTGGCAGGGGCAGCTGACCCCAGTGTCCACCTACCTGTGGCCCTTAGGAGACGCTGGGGTAGGGAGGCACTCAGAGGAGGCAAGCATGCAGTAGCCCCGAGGATGCCGAGGAGCAGAGCCCTTCTTGCCCACCGTGGGCCCCCTTGGGTCGGCATTCCTGCTGTGCTCTTACTGCAGAGTGCTGCTTTGGGAAGGGGGAAAGGGAGGAATAAGCTGGGTCATGTGAGGAGTCTCCTTCCTGCTCACTGCCCTGCCCAGGGCACATCTCAGCCAGGCCTGCGCAGGAGGGAGGGTGAAAGGAGCCAGGCAGTCTCCTCTGATCAGGAGCCCCAAGCTCCAGAGAGGCTGGGGAGGTGGGGAGAAGAGCAGATGATTTCTGTGTATAGCTGTAGTTGTCCCTGAGGCAGATCCAGGCGGCTTGCTCTTTAAGGCATGGTTTGATTTACTGGTCTTCATAGTGGCTGTGATTTTGACTTTCTCTAGATTTGGAATGACCTGAGTTTGCAACTGCTTTGTCTGCAGCCCTCACTTCTAGAAGTTGCTGGGGCTGGTGTATGTGAATTCTTTGGCTAGGTATGCACGTTTTTATCTTTCTTTTGGGCCTTTCCGCCTCCTCTCCCGTTAGGGCTAGAGACAGAAAGGTAATTTCTGAGGCTGTTGCAATAATCTAGTGGAGAAATGATGGGGTCTTGCACCAGAGCCGTAGCAATGGGGGTGGAGAGAAGCGGACAGCTTCAAGAACACAGAGACATGGTGGATGCTATTTGATCATTACTTATGCTCTCTGCCAGAGATTTTGAAATGCAAACTCAACAAGCCAGGGGTTTTCAAACACAAACTACTATCTCCCCTACCCTAGCATTTATTGCACTTGCCAAGGCATTAAGAACTTAGGGCAATGAAGTAACTTGTACCTAATAGCACAGACCACCTAGTTTGGGTTGTAGCACTGCTACTTCCTAGCTCTGTGTCCTTGGGCACATTATTTAATCTCTCTGCTTCTCAGTTCTACCTCTGTAAAAAGGGAAGTGTAGTGTCACCTCACCTGTGGTGAGGATGACATAAATGGATGCATGTAATCTGTTTAGAACAGCCTCTGCCACGTGGTCAATGTTACCTATTTATCTATCATCTATCTATATTATTATTAATGCATTACTTTTGATTAAAATAAAAGCTTCTTGGCCAAAGGATTTCTTTTTTTAAGTTTTGCAACTCTCGTGGTTCCTTTGCTTTGCAGAAAAAGCATAAAAATTGATGTGTTTGCTAAGTTTTAGATTTAGAAACCGGGTTTTTCTGGTGGAAAAGAGTAAGTTGTTTCCGGATGCTTATTATGATCCTGCGTTGGTAAAAATTCTCAAACCCCCTTTTGTTTTGCTGGGAATTGGTAGCCATTATAAACCTCTCTGAAACTGTCATTTCTAGGAACTGTCTATCCAGATGTGTGGTGTGGTTGTGAGGTTGGGACAATGAGTCACCAAAGTGTAGCTCAGAACAGAGCAGATTCTCAGCAAGCAGTGTCTGGGCTGCCGACCCCCACAGAAGGCGGTGCCCTGGACCATGAGACGGTGACCTCAGTGCCAGCAGTGGCCGAGGCCGGGGTAGAGGCCACTTAATTTTGTGCTGAGTGGATGTGTTGCATGAACCTTTCCTCTCCAAAATGCAGTAGTTCCACCAACTGATAAAACTAAACATTACAAACAAACAAAATACCACAAACATTCAAACCAGTATTTCCAGTGCCCAGTATCAATCCGGGAAATAGTAAATATCTTAAGATACCAGCCAATTACAATGGAATAGAGTGCTTACACATAGTAGGTACTTAAAAAACATTTGTTGATTGATTACATTGTAATGATTTTTTTTTTAAAGATTTTATTTATTTGACAGAGAGAGAGAGCACAAGTAGGCAAAGCAGCAGGCAGAGGGAGAGGGAGAAGTGGGCTCTCTGCTGAGCAGAGACTCTGATGTGGAGCTGGATCCCAGGACCCTGAGATCAGGACCTGAACTGAGGGCAGACAGCCAACCGACTGAGCCACCAAGGCGCCCCCATTGTAACGATTCTTAAAAACACACTTCCCAGAGCATACATGTATTTGCTCTGAACAAATGATAAAATCAAATAGGAATTTACTGAGGAAAGAGAATTTAGGAGGCTAATTATACCTACCTTAAATGTTTATTGCTCATTTTACAAAAGGATCTTAAAAAGTTTTTTATTATAAAATAAAGCATAAAGCCCCATGAAATAAATGTGTAGTTTATTGTTATATTATTATTATTATTTTATAAAAAAGAGTTCCTTGTAAACACTGTAGATCAAGAACTAGAACTTTGCCAACTTCCCTAGAAACCCTTTCATGTGCCTCAATCCACCCCCTCCTTTTCTTGGAAAGTAAACAGCCACCGACTTCCACAGTAATCTAATGTCTGTGTATTTTTAATAGTTTATCACCCACTCCTAAATGGGAGCATTTTCAGGACACTATAGCCTAGCTCTAGAAAAAAAGACCTTTAAGTTTCTTTTGGTTTACAGATTTCCCCTCCTTCTTTTTCTTTTCTTTATAATTTATCTATTGGGAAACCCCAGGGCACTTGATCTGTAGAGTTTCCCACAGTCCTGATTTTGTTGAGTGTGTCCTATGGTATAGTTCAACATGTTCCTCTGTTTCTTCTGTTTTTGGTAATTGGCAGCTGGATGCAGAGGCTTGATCACATTGGATTCTGTCCCACTGGCAAGACCAAAGTGGGTGGGCAGTGTGCCCTTTCCTTAGAAAGCACACAGGTCTATTTGTCTTTTCTTCTGTGATGTTAGCAGCCTTTCCTTCTCTAGAGGTCACAAAAGGGTCATGTTCTAATTCTAGAATTTTTTTTTTTTTTTACTTATTACTTGGAATATTTTATAGTGAGATGATTTCTGTCATCTACTCTTTGGGTATGGAAAAGGTAAGATATGTGCTTGATCCTTTTCCTCTACTGATCATTTCCCAAGTTAATTGGTTTTCAATTTTCTTCCACAAATAACCAGCTAGATTTTTAAATTTTATTTATTTATTAAAGATTTTATTTATTTATTTGACAGACAGAGATCACAAGTAGGCAGAGAGGCAGGCAGAGAGACAGAGAGGAGGAAGCAGGCTCCCCATTGAGCAGAGAGCCCAATGTGGGGCTCAATCCCAGGACCCTGAGATCATGACCTGAGCCGAAGGCAGAGGCTTTAACCCACTGAGCCACCAGGCGCCCCTAGATTTTAAAAATGATTATGAATCAATGTATTTAAATATATTTGATGGCTTCCAATTGCCATGATTATTCTTTTTAAATTTCAAATCATCTCATCTTCAGCCTTATCTTTGGGTTGACTTCTGAGAGCCTTTGACATGACCTTAATAGGTTTTAATAGCTTTCTTATTACCTGATATAAAAGAGATGTTCCAGGCTCGTCCTACACACAAAACCAGTCATTTTGAAGAAATGGAAAGTATATCCATATCGTGATCTAAGAATCTGGGTTACTAGCAATGCTCATTGCTCCTGGATTGCTCATTATTTGTAATCCCCCCTGCCCCACCCCTTGCCATATCTCTTTATAAAATATCTCATGAGTTAATACTCATACTTCCTATTCAAGGGTCCTGGATGATAGAATTGGCATATCTAGTATTTCATAATTATTTATTTCCTGGTCCTATGTTAGATATATGACTCTCAAAATGATGACATTGATTCTACCACCACTAATCACTAAGAAAAGTCCAAAATTTTTGCTTATGCTCTTTCCATTCTCTTTCTATTCCAAGAGATATACCCTATCTGCATTGCTCCCATTAATCCTCATTTAGTCTTGGTACTACAAGTAACTACATTTTTAATGTTTGCCACTGTTCTAAGGTTGATGTTTCTCTAGACATTTTGATGCCTGAAACATATTTTCTAATAGATCCCTTGGAAGAACTCATGGGAACTGTGTTCCTATGAGTTCTTTCCTGTCTGTAATGATTTCTCAATGGTCTTTATACTTGAAAGTCAGCTGTGCTGGATATAAAATCACTGACTCGGGGCACCTGGGTAGCTCAGTGGGTTAAGCCTCTGCCTTTGGCTCAGGTCATGATCCCAGGGTCCTGGGATCGAGCCCCACATAGGGCTGTCTGCTCAGCAGGGAGCCTGCTTCCTCCTCTCTCTCTCTGCCTGCCTCTCTGCCTACTTGTGATCTCTGTCAAATAAATAAATAAAATCTTTAGAAAAAAAAAATAAAATCACTGACTCACATTTTTTTCCCTTAAGTATCTTATGTTGCTCTGTTTTCTTATGACATAAAGCATTACTGTTGACAAGCTGATAATTATATATAATTTTACTCTCCTTAGATGTCACTTGCTCTTTTTTCCTAGATATCCAGAAGATTTTTTATTCTCTTTCTTTAAAGTTCAGTAATTTTATGAGAATATCATAATGTTGGTCACTTTAAGTCACTATTCTTAGGTATAGAATGTGCTCTCTCCATGTGTAGTTTCAAATCTCTTGATTTCAGGAAAGTTTTATAGAATTATAGTTTTCAGTATTTGTTCTGTTCCCTTTCTTTGGATTTATTCTCTCAGGGACTTCCACCATTTTTATTTTGGATATTCTCTGGGTATTATTAGTATCGTTACTTGGTCATGCATCTCTTTTTATCTTTTTCTTCATTTCTTTTTGATTTAAAATTTTTTCATTTTTCCTTTCTATTTCTTTTAAGATATTATATGTTGTGTTTATTGCTCCTATGTTCTTTCTAGTTTCAGACTCATTTTTTCAAAAATTTTTCCTTTATATCTAATATTTCCTGATGACTAACACCTCATTTCTGAGTTTTTTTTTCTTTCTAAATCTGATTTGTGTTGTTCTTCTCATCTTGTATGATTTTCTTCATGTCTTTTAGATTCTAGTTACAGTTTGATCTGTTGTGTGGGCATGTCTTCCTAGCATGCTTCCTGTGTTTGAAGCAAGGCTCTTGTCCCCCTTATCCTCTTTTATACTTATGGTAATTTTGTGTGGGATTTGACCTTCACACCTTTCTTTTTCTCATTTTTATGTGAAACTAATTTTTCCTGAACTTTAAGAAGAAGGTGTTGTTCAGTGTAACTTCTCTCAATTTGCAGAGATGGCTCTTCTATTGTTTTCTTGTAGTGTTCAAAAAAATCGTGACTTGCTCTCTGAAATTTACCGGCTGTGTCCTCTGTGCCTACGCTTATTGGGACCTCCTCTTTCCTTTCTTCCCTCCTGTCGCTATCCTGGTTAGCTTTTATTCCATGACTAGAAGTTTCAAAGCTCTGTGTGTCAGCCCCATCCTGGAAGGGAGTTCTGCTTGATTAGTTTTGAGACTTCATATGTTTCAGATCCTATTGTGACCCCTTGTACTCAACTACTGTTAGACTGAGCCAAAACTTTTGTTTGTTTGTTTGTTTTTGACTGGTGTTTGCAAATAGTCCTATTTCATTAAATTGTTGTTATTTTGCGGTGTCCTGTTCTCAGTTTGGTCAGATTGCCTGTGTCTTGCCTATACTTTCTCCCACATAGAAGCTGATACCATGTATGTTTGGTGTCATGAGGGTGCTTCATCCCTACTCATTTGTGTTTCGGGCTGCTGGTGGTAGCTCCAAACAGCTTTCTGTTAAATGCTGTTAATGAGTCTTTGCTATCTAGTTGCTTTGTCTATTTCTATTGGAGATTTGGAAAGATTGAGAAGCCATGCCATTCCTGCCTCCATCCTGAAAAACCTTTTCATCTTTAAGCAAAGGAATTCATAGTTGTATTTTTTTAACCAGAACTTTTTTTTTAGTCCATTGAACATATGGTTTACTTGACGAAGATTTTATTTACATACAACCAGTAGGAAACTCATCTATTATGTAAAGTTACATACAGCTAAACTTTTAGTGAGGTTCCTGCTGCACAAACAAACAAAACCATGAAGCTATTGGATGTTTGATCTTGGGATGATGACTTTACTTCCTAGGGCTTCCTCGTGCCCATTTGTAAAATGAAAGGACTGGGCTAGATATGTTCTTAATTCTTCTTATTAGCATTTGCTAGTAGTCAGCATTATCAGACTCTTGAGTGGTGGTTTGTATTGAAATGAAAATTAAAATAAACAAAAAATAGAGAATCTCCAGAAGAAGCCATCACTTGAAGTGGCCAAAGAACTAACCCATTCAGTTTGGTACAGAGGTGGTTATTGAGCTGTGGTCAAATTATAGACTGGTAATCATCCTTTCTTTTAAGATGTAAAACTCAGAATTACCTTCAGCTCTTCCTTACTCACTGACTGACTTCAGTTTAACAGTCTTCTCTGGAATACCTGGGCCTCTGCTGAGTAAGATGTCACCAGTTGTGTTTAGGAATCAAAGCTAACAGTCCGTGTTTACTAAACCTGAGATCTCCTTGTGTATCATGCAGTGTAAATTTCCTACCAGCCCTAAAGGACAGAAGAGGAGTTCTCACTGGTTTCTCTGTAGAAGTACCTGGTGGCTTTTATTTTTTTAATTTTTATTTATTTTTTAAGATTTTATTTATTTATTTGACAGAGATCACAAGTAGTCAGAGAGGCAGGCAGAGAGAGAGGAGGAAGCAGGCCCCATGCAGAGCAAAGAGCCTGATGCCGATGCCAGGCTTGGTCCCAGGACCCTGGGATCATGACCTGAGCTGAAGGCAGAGGCTTTAACCCACTGAGCCACCCAGGCACCCCACCTGGTGGCTTTTAAAATTACTAATGATCTGGCACTTACCCAGAGGAATTGAACCAAGATTTCTGGGCATGGCTCAAACATGGATATTTAAAAAAAAAAAAAAATTCCCAGCTGGCACCAGGAGTGTTGAGAACTACCAGATGATATTGCTATCCTTGCTTTAAAAAGGATAGATTGAATTGATTGCCTAAGATCTAAGGTTACATAGCATCCACCTAAGTGGCAGAGCCAGGATGTAGGGAAAGGTCTGTCTAAGGCCAAAGTATGTGGCATCCTCACTTTTACACTGAGCCAGCTCCTCAGAAAGTGAGTTTCATGAGGGCAAACCCATGCCTATCTAATTTCCTATTGCATTGCCAATGTTCAGCCAGTGCCAGGCACATGGTGTGGGTTCCTAATAAATATTGCAGAAGGCATGAATGAAGTACATAGGGAATTTCACAGTGACTATTCCTTGACAACATCCCTGGGACCCCACAAGAATGTACAGGGTCTTTTGTCCCATTCCAATGCCATTTGCTGCATTCGTCTGAGCCTTTGTTTGAGTGTCCCCTAACAAAGCAGCTCAGTTAGCTCTCCAGCTCCACCTGCTGATGCTTCAAAACACAGTTGGGCTCTCCAACTTCCTGTTGGAGGAAATATGGAAAAATCTACTCTAAGAAGCCCCGTGAAATCAGTCATTTGAAAAGACATTTTGATTCTCCTCCATAGAATCAAAGCTAGGGATGTTTGCTATTCCCTGCCTTTGAGTATCTGCACCCTTAAATGAAAGCTTTCACAGTCTGCGTTCTTGTGAGGACAGAGGAGGAGAAAGAATCAGATGACTGAGGCTGTCCCTGTGCTCTGACTCTAGCTTCTTGATAGAACTTTTTTATTTTTAACTTTTTATTGTATATTATGTAATATATAATATATATACACATATTACATATGTATATTAAATATATATACAGAAAAGTATGTGTATTTTGCCATTGCCTTTTGCAGTTCAGACATGCAGAATAGATGATCCTTAATAAGGTGAGGGATTAAGTGTCCCTACGTGTGTTCAGCACAGCCTGGGAAGGGAGTGTTGAGTGGGAATGCATTGTTACAGGGAGGCTTCAGTGTCTCAGTTGCTGCTGTCCCATGAGTGGCTGCTCACTTAGGAGAGTAGCCTGGGAATCCTCAGGACAAGGAAATTTTAGCTCAGTCTACCAAGAACCTTCCTGTTTTGTCTACAGCCATCACAAGAGCTGCCAGCTAGAACCATAGCCACTGCTGTGAGCTGAGCAGCATTCTGCTTGATGGTTCACATATTCACAAGGTGCTTGCCATCTTTCCCATACTCTCATCCTCGGGGAGTTTATCAGCCAAAAATCGGGGTTGAGCACTGGTTTAGGATATGACTGAGTATGTTCAGTTTTCAACCCAGGACAGATTGGTCTCATTCACTGATGTGTGTGTCCTAGAAGGCATTCACAGTTTTCTCAGAATTTCTCCCTTTCTCCCCTTTTTATGGGAGGGCATATTCCAATTCTCTAGTACTGAAGGGGAGTTCAAGTTTTTCAGATCAAATATTATTTAAAAAACATTTTAAAGTAGAAATAATTTTATTTTATTTTTTAAACTTTTTAATTAATTTGATGATTATTATTTTATTTTAAGATTATTTTAATTTAATTTTTTATTAACATATAATGTATTATTTGTTTCTGGGGTATAGGTCTGTGATTCATCAGTTTTACACAATTCACAGCACTCACCATAGCATAGAAATAATTTTAGAATGAACTAAACCTCAGTTAAATCTCCCCTTCTTCATTATTTCTGAAACTTAGTAAGTGGGGATAGTACCACTTGTTTTTAGGCTGTGTGATTATAGATCTAGAATATAAATACTCGTTCCCCTTCCCTCTGTGTTGCAACTCCATGAGAGCACATTTTATGTTATTAGAACTTGGCAGAGTGCTTAGCTCTCAATGAAATTGAATACATCAGGCAGGCCATCATCTGGGAACAAAATGATAAGGGATTTTTATTAGCTATATTTACAAAAATTGAAATTTTGCTTTTAGCCTGCTTTTTGATATTTGTTACTGCCACTTAATTTGTGGTAGCCTTTCTTTGTCTTTGCTCTCTGAGTGCAAATAAAAGCCTTCCCTGAGTGATTCAGTACCTGGTGGTTGAATGAGTGATCCGGAAGAGGGCCTGCCTTAGCCTGACTTTGCATTTTCTCCTCCAGCTCTATTTCATTGAGGTGCTCTGAAGGGGTGGCAAGTGAGACAAGTGGAGGGGCCCTGACTAAAATATGCTGGAGTGTGGAGATTTATTTTCTTCACTTTAATATAATAAACCCCCTCAGGGTCTGAGTTAGCATCATCATTTTTCCTTAGTCTGCTCTCTGAAGGCTGCCAACCCTACGTGAGGAGATTGATGCTTCCTTTACTATAAATAATAGGGATGAAGGCATTTATCAGGGATTCTTCAAAATTTGCTGGCCTTAGAACTTCTCCCCCCTAGGCTTGGAACTCAAAAGCCCTAGAGCTCAAAAAGACTGAACGTAAGAGAATCTGGTCCTGAAGAGAGAAAGACAGTAAGTGCTCTGTAATTTCTCTCTGTGCTGGGATTGGCTGTACAGATTATATTATGTGCTTTGAAGTCCTTGCTTAGCTAACAGAGAAGGGAGTTGCTGTGGTGGTGGGGGTATGGAACTAGAGGAGAAGTAGGGAAGTGGACCAAAAAGATGGACCACTGTAATAAGAGCAGCTTAGTACACCATACCCATGCAGTCCAGGACAGCTGGTGGGACTGTGACCATGGTCAGTCTTTGTAAATCAATCTCTCGAGGCATGGTCTGCACAAGTCTCTGTGAAAAAGGCCCTTGCCTTCCAGAATGCTGGGCTACTCATACTTCTCTGTCTTTGGCTAGATATTCCCAAAGAACTAGAACAATATTACTTCCCCCCCACCCCTGGAACCTAAGGACACCCATTTCTCATGGTTTCCTCTTCTCTGCCTCTCTTCTCAGTTCTTTTTCAACTGGAAGGTCACTGTAGGAGACATGAACTTGTGTCTCCCAGATCCCCTTTGAGGGAAGATTGCTGCCCCAGCCCTGAGGGTGCTCTCAGTGGATGGCCTCTACCTTTCAGATCCTTGAGGGGCAGCCTGAGCTGCAGAGAGCCGCCTCACCTGCCATTATGCTGTTCCCAGGGCAGTCCATATCTAAATAAGGGAGGGCTGTAGAAGCCCAGACATTTTGTCCTGACATAGACAACTCTGATGGGCACTGCTCATTTCAGAGCTTCTCACTGGTTTGGCTACAGCTTCATTCATCTGTCCCCAAGTTCACATTCTTCCTCACCCAAATCCTGCTTCTTCCTTTTCCTCTCACAGATGCTGAGCCCAGTAAACATCTTATACCCCAACTCCATCTCAGTAACAACTTCAGAGAAGCCTATGTGTGATAGGCTCTAAACTGCCTGATAGTTCTATGCTCAGAACTCCAAACTTTATTCTAGGTGTATAAGCAAGTGAGGTTTAGATTTTAGAAAATGCTTTTTTTCTTTCAACATATCTTGGGTTTCAAGAATGTTGTCTCTGGACAGAAAAAAAGACAGGCTGAGCTTGAAACTCAACATTGAGGAATGACTCCTTTGTTCTAGGCTATGTCTATACTTTCTTTGAAGCCATGAATGCCATTGATTCCATGGATGGGTAGTTGGTCGCAGGGCAAGAAGAAATGGGGGAAAAGAAAGAGTTGGAAAGTATTTCTAAAGTGTCTTCCCGTTATATCCCTATTACGTGTCTTTGTAAACTATAGAGCACTGGACAAACCTTGATGGTTGTGGCTCTTTTCATGGATGAGGGCTATCCCTTTCACCATGTTGCAGTCCACTGAACAACTGGGCTGGCCTCAGCCAACTTGGTTGTTCTCAGATACTTTGGAAGGTGATTTAGATAGGAGTGAACAGTGGTTATGATGGCAGAAATGGCTTTAATCAAGTTAGGATATTTTAATTTCAGCCGCTGTGTCTATTGTCTATCATGCTTTCTACTCTCCTTTTGCTCATGTGCTTATTTTGTGGCTCTGGTTGATCCCTCTAATCTGGAGATTTTCAGACTTTCCTCCTAGATACAAAGGGAGTGAGAGGTTCATTGTTGGAGGGCTGCCTCTCCTGTGCCTTGTGTGCTTCACCTTTTGAATGTAACTTGTGCAGCCATCCATTTGTCCTGCATGTGGACTCATGGCCGTGGGAGGTATGACCTGGGAGAACCCCAAAAACCAGCAGCCTTGGATTCCCTTCACAAGGAATTTCACTGCAACATTTAAGATTCACTCAGCACCCCCTTAGGAGACTTGGCTTTCTTTGAGGCGAGGTCACAGAGAGAAACAGAAATAGGGCTGCCATGCAGATAAAATCTCTTTTTATGCCTGGCAGACTAAAGTAGAGGTCAGAAGTTCTAACCAAGTTTCAGGATTCTTCCTCTCTTTCTTTAAGACTCATGGTTTTCTTTAAAAAAAATCATAAAAGTCATTTGGCACTTCCTTACGGCCAAGTAGAGGTTGTGTTAAAAAAAATGATGACAAAAATAGCTTTTATTGAGCATCTATTATGATCCATGCATGTTCTAAGTTTTTCTAGTTATTACTGTATTTAATTCTTCCAATAACTGTAAAAGAAAGTTGCTACTAATATTTCCATTTTGTCATGAAGAAAGAGAGACAAAGGAAAAAGGCATCCATTCATTCTGGTTCATTTCTTAACTGTTCATAAGAAGTTACTAGCTATGTTTTCTTTTATTCTTTTCTTTTTTAAAGATTTATTTATTTATTTGTCAGATAGAGAGAGAGCGCAGGAGTGAGCACAGGCAGACAGAGCGGCAGGCAGAGGCAGAGGGAGAAGCAGGCTCACCGCCGAGCAAGGAGCCCGATGGGGGACTCGATCCCAGGACACTGGGATCATGACCCGAGCTGAAGGCAGCCGCCCAACCAACTGAGCCACCCAGGCGTCCCTCTTTTATTCTTTTATTTTTTGTGGGGAAGGGTGCAGGTAATCTCCTTATTCTATTCATAACTATGTTTTCTTTTCAGTTACTCAGTAACTATTCACCGAGCACCTGTTGTGGGTCAGGTGCAATGCCAGCCCTGGGGGATAGAGTGCTGGATAAAGCCGACAGGGTCTCTGTACTGTTGGAAGTCAGAGACCATCAGAACCTCTGGTTCTTCAGGGGCAATACCTGCATATCAAGGTCTTTGGCTGGGAAATCCACCTCTAACCCTCTGCTTGCTGTCTAATTTTCTTAAAGACTAAGCTGAGAAAAATCAGGTTTCTGAAAAATCTCTAAAGAATGTATTATATGCAGCCCATTTTCCTCCCAAATTCCCAGTCTTAGTGAAAGATTGCCCTGTTGGCATCCTTGACTACTTGTCCTACTTTTCCCACCCCCTACCATATCTCTCAATCTCTAGGCCCAGCTATTTCTTTCTCCTGAACATCTTTTGGGTCAACACTGTTACCATCATTTGTTCCCCAGAATTCTTCTGACAGGGTGTCATGTCTCTTG
>RCUC01143784.1:0-68483 GCA_003697995.1 Taxidea taxus jeffersonii | reverse complement strand
AGAGAGAGAGAGAGAGAGAGAGAGGAAGGGAAGCAGGCTCCCTGCTGAGCAGAGAGCCTGATGCGGCTTGATCCCAGGACCCTGGGATCATGACCTGAGCCAAAGGCAGAGGCTTTAACCCACTGAGCCACCCAGGTGCCCCTGGAATATTATATTTTGAAGACTCATGGTATTACCACCAAAGTGAATTGGAGTTAGTTACACCTGTGCAAATACAGTAACACTACACTTATAGTTGTTTATTTTTAATTTCTATGGGTAAAGTATTTAGACTGTTTATCTTTCATATAGTGATTACATTTTTTTTGGTTAGATACAGTTGAGATTTTAAAAATTTTATTTATTTATTTATTTGTTTATTTTTAAAGATTTTACTTATTTATTTGACAGACAGAGATCACAAATAGGCAGAGAGGCAGGCAGAGAGGGAGGAGGAAGCAGGCTCCCTGCTGAGCAGAGAGCCTTATGACCGGAGCCGAAGGCAGAGGCTTTAACCCACCCAGGCGCCCCTAAAAATTTTATTTTTATTTCTAAAAAGAAAAAACAAAACCAAACGGGTAAAAATTCTCCAAATTTAAAAAGGCAAAAATATTTTCACAAAGCACTACAATCCTCTTAATTTGTTTACAAAGAACCACTGGGAAATACTGAAAGTGGCTTCATATGTGCTGTTGCTGTGTAATAAAACTGTACTGAGAAATCAAGCAAAATAGTGTCCATCTGTGCAAATAGCTGAACTCAGCGAGTCTCCACAGCCTCCATCTCTATTTATGAAAGCCTATAAAAATTAAGCAGAAGTCAGAGCACGGAACTCATTGAATGATACACATGTTAATATTGTCAGTTTAAGGTTTCCGTGAAATGACACTTTTATTAATGTAGGTACACCTTTAATTAATGTATTTATGTTTGGGATTAATGCAATTACTTCTAGTATTCTAGGGATGGAAACGAGTTGTACAGAGACTAAGTGCTCATATTTTGTCTTCAAATTTGAGATGTAGGGAAATAAGTGAAGAGCAAAATATATGAGTAAATCTAGTTTTAAAGTGTAGGTAGTGTCTTTGGCACAAATTACGATAGATTTTTCTGTATGGCAGGTACATGGGTAGACCTTGGCAAGTTTCCTCTTTTATTTTTAATCAATTAAAGATTCTGTTCTCTTTTTTATTTCTCAAATCTAGGTATGGTTATTGAGTATTTAAAAATCTTTATAAGGACCTGAATTAAATGTCATGACATTTATAGCTCTGCATATTTCTTTTTTTTTTTTAATTTAAGCTTTATTTAAACATATAATGTAACCCCACCACCCTCTCCCAACCCCTCTTCCCCCCACCCCCCTCAGTTTGTTTTATGACATTAAGAGTCTCTTTTGGTTTGTCTCCCTCCCGATCCCATCTTGTTTCATTTTTACTTTTCCTACCACCTTAACTCCCACCCCCATTGCATCTCCACTTCCTCATATCAGGGAGATCATGTGATAGTTGTCTTTCTCCAGTTGACTTATTTCGCTAAGCATAATACCCTCTAGTTCCATCCATGTCGTCGCAAATGGTAAGATTTCATTTCTTTTGATGGCTGCATAGTATTCCATTGTATATATATACCACATCTTTGTTATCCATTCATCTGTTGATGGACATCTAGGTTCTTTCCATAACTTGGCTATTGTGGACGTTGCTGCTATAAACATTCGGGTACACGTGCCCCTTTGGATCACTACGTTTGTATCTTTAGGGTAAATACCCAGTAGTGCAATTGCTGGGTCATAAGGTAGCTCTATTTTCAACTTTTTGAGGAACCGCCATGCTGTTTTCCAGAGTGGTTGCACCAGCTTGCATTCCCACCAACAGTGTAGGAGGGTTCCCCTTTCTCCACATCTTCGCCAGCATCTGTCATTTCCTGACTTGTTCATTTTAGCCATTCTGACTGGTGTGAGGTGGTATCTCATTGTGGTTTTGATTTGTATTTCCCTGATGCCCAGTGATGTGGAGCACTTTTTCATGTGTTTATTGGCCATCTGGATGTCTTCTTTGCAGAAATGTCTGTTCATGTCCTCTGCCCATTTCTTGATTGGATTATTTGTTCTTTGGGTGTTGAGTTTGCTAAGTTCTTTGTAGATTTTGGATACTAGCCCTTTATCTGATATGTCGTTTGCAAATATCTTTTCCCACTCTGTCAGTTGTCTTTTGGTTTTGTTGACTGTTTCCTTTGCTGTGCAAAAGCTTTTGATCTTGATGAAGTCCCAATAGTTCATTTTTTCCCTTGCTTCCCTTGCCTTTGGCGTTGTTCCTGGGAAGAAGTTGCTGCGGTTGAGGTCGAAGAGGTTGCTGCCTGTGTTCTCCTCAAGGATTTTGATGGATTCCTTTCTCACGTTGAGGTCCTTCATCCATTTTGAGTCTATTTTCATGTGTGGTGTAAGGAAATGGTCCAATTTCATTTTTCTGCATGTGGCTGTCCAATTTTCCCAACACCATTTGTTGAAGAGGCTGTCTTTTTTCCATTGGATGTTCTTTCCTGCTTTGTCGAAGATTAGTTGACCATAGAGTTGAGGGTCTATTTCTGGGCTCTCTATTCTGTTCCATTGATCTATGTGTCTGTTTTTGTGCCAGTACCATACTGTCTTGATGATGACAGCTATATATAGAGCTTGAAGTCTGGAATTGTGATGCCACCAACTTTGGCTTTCTTTTTCAATATTCCTTTGGCTATTCGAGGTCTTTTCTGGTTCCATATAAATTTTAGGATTATTTGTTCCATTTCTTTGAAAAAATTGGATGGGATTTTGATAGGCATTGCATTAAATGTGTAGATAGCTTTAGGTAGCATAGACATTTTCACCATATTTATTCTTCCAATCCATGAGCATGGAACATTTTTCCATGTCTTTGTGTCTTCCTCAATTTCTTTCATGAGTACTTTATAGTTCTCTGAGTATAGATTCTTTGCCTCTTTGGTTAGGTTTATTCCTAGGTATCTTATGGTTTTGGGTGTAATTGTAAATGGGATTGACTCCTTAATTTCTCTTTCTTCTGTCTTGTTGTTGGTGTAAAGAAATGCAACTGATTTCTGTGCATTGATTTTATATCCTGACACTTTACTGAATTCCTGTACAAGCTCTAGCAGTTTTGGAGTGGAGCCTTTTGGGTTTTCCACATATAGTATCATATCATCTGCAAAGAGCGATAGTTTGACTTCTTCTTTGCCGATTTGGATGCCTTTAATTTCTTTTTGTTGTCTGATTGCTGAGGCTAGGACTTCTAGTACTATGTTGAATAGCAGTGGTGATAGCGGACATCCCTGCCATGCTCCTGACCTTAACGGAAAAGCTCTCAGTTTTTCTCCATTGAGAATGATACTTGCAGTGGGTTTTTCATAGATGGCTTTGATAATATTGAGGTATGTGCCTTCTATCCCTACACTTTGAAGAGTTTTGATTAGGAAGGGATGTTGCACTTTGTCAAATGCTTTTTCAGCATCTATTGAGAGTATCATATGGTTCTTGTTCTTTCTTTTGTTAATGTACTGTATCACATTGATTGATTTGCGGATGTTGAACCAACCCTGCTGCCCTGGAATAAATCCCACTTGGTCGTGGTGAATAATCCTTTTAATGTACTGTTGGATCCTATTGGCTAGTATTTTGGTGAGAATTTTCGCATCTGTGTTCATCAAGGATATTGGTCTGTAATTCTCTTTTTTGATGGGATCCTTGTCTGGTTTGGGGATCAAGGTGATGCTGGCCTCATAAAATGAGTTTGGAAGTTTTCCTTCCATTTCTATTTTTTGGAACAGTTTCAGGAGAATAGGAATTAATTCTTCTTTAAATGTTTGGTAGAATTCCCCTGGGAAGCCATCTGGCCCTGGGCTTTTGTTTGTTTGGAGATTTTGGATGACTGTTTCAATCTCCTTACTGGTTATGGGCCTATTCAGGTTTTCTATTTCTTCCTGGTTCAGTTTTGGCAGTTTATATGTCTCTAGGAAAGCATCCATTTCTTCCAGATTGTCAAATTTGTTGGCATAGAGTTGCTCATAATATGTTCTTATGATTGTTTGTATTTCTTTGGTGTTGGTTGTGATCTCTCCTCTTTCATTCATGATTTTATTTATTTGGGTCCTTTCTCTTTTCTTTTGGATAAGTCTGGCCAGGGGTTTATCAATCTTATTAATTCTTTCAAAGAACCAGCTCCTAGTTTCATTGATTTGTTCTATTGTTTTTTTGGTTTCTATTTCATTGATTTCTGCTTTGATCTTTATTATTTCTCTTCTCCTGCTGGGTTTAGGCTTTCTTTGTTGTTCTCTCTCGAGTTCCTTAAGGTGTAGGGTTAGGTTGTGTATTTGAGACCTTTCCTGTTTCTTGAGATAGGCTTGTATCACTATATATTTTCCTCTCAGGACTGCCTTTGTTGTGTCCCACAGATTTTGGATCGTTGTGTTTTCATTATCATTTGTTTCCATGGTTTTTTTCAATTCTTCTTTAATTTCCTGGTTGACCCATTCATTTTTTAGAAGGATGCTGTTGAGCCTCCATGTATTTGTGCTCTTTTCACATTTCCTCTTGTGATTGAGTTCTAGCTTCAGAGCATTGTGGTCTGAAAATATGCAGGGAATGATCCCAATCTTTTGATACCTGTTGAGACCTGATTTATGACCCAGGATGTGATCTATTCTGGAGAATGTTCCATGGGCACTAGAGAAGAACGTGTATTCTGTTGCTTTGGGGTAGAATGTTCTGAATATATCTGTGATGTCCATCTGGTCCAGTGTGTCATTTAAGACCTTTATTTCCTTGTTGATCTTTTGCTAGGATGATCTGTCCATTGCTCTGCATATTTCTTATAAGATTATTTTTAATCTTTATTTTAGCAGGAAATGAATATGTCAGAGCATTTTCAAATGTGCTGTTTTGTGTTTGCATTTTCTGGATTCTTTTTTTTTTAATAATTCAGTTTATTAAGAAAGTGAATGTAGTAACACATCTTTATTTATTTATTTATTTATTTTTAAAGATTTTATTTATTTATTTGACAGGCAGAGATCACAAGTAGGCAGAGAGGCAGGCAGAGAGGAGTGGGGGAACAGGGTCCCCGCTGAGCGGAGAGCCTGATGTGGGGCTCGATCCCAGGACTCTGGGATCATGACCTGAGCCGATGGCAGAGGCTTTAACCCACTGAGCCACCCAGGCGCCCCTGTATCTTTAAAGCTAGGTAGTATGTTGCAGCATTTCTTAACTTTGAATAGGTTTGTTACAAGAAATTAAAAGGAATCCTGTCACTTTCCAATTGAGGTTAAGTGAAAAGATTCTTGGAAAATAAAAATGAAAGACTAAAGGGTGAAGGAAGGAGAAAAATCTCAGCCTCTTTTCCTTTAAAGCTCTTTGGCAGGAAATTATAAGTTTAGAGAACTTTTGGGCAAAGAGCCCAACTTGAGAGGAAATGATATGATAGAGCTGAAAAATAAGACTTTAATTTTAAATAGTCTTCTGTCTATTGTATAGCATCTGTTTTCTTAGGTGGATTTCATCTCATTCTAGTGCCAGTAATTAACTAAACCCTCATACATTTTAAAATAGTTCTATAAAAAGTAAATCCTCTATGAGATTATCAAATCACATCTGTTTTACTATTAAAACAGTGATACTTACAACCAAACAATTAAAAGCCAGGGCTCTAGAGTCAGATAGACTTTGGTTCTTGTCCTACTGCTGCCATTTACTCAGTGCAGTGGTGGGCACGTTAACTTTTCTAAGTCTCCATTTTGCAAAATGGAGATAGTAATAGTACCTTTTCTTTGGGTTTTGTGAAGATTAGAAGAAATAGTGATTGCAAACCATTTGTCTTGGAAAACATCTTCTAAAGTGTTTCAAAAATGTATCTGTCACTGTCAACATTTCTGAAGAAACACATAGCTTTCCAAAGAGATAAAAGGACAGCTTTCACTTGGGTAAATATGTTCTAGTTGAGTTAAAAAAATGAATTGTATTACTTTAGAGCTAAACATCTAGATATTTATATAGTGTTTGGCCTTTAAAAAACAAAAGGGAACAGAAAAAAGTGATCCTTAAATTTTATGGGTTTGAGGTAAAAATGTACCTCTGTTCTTGCAGAGTTGGAAGTTCTTTTCTTCTGCCGGGTTTGCTCTCTGACTAGGTCCTCCTCTCCATGATTAGTTTCTCGAGAGATCTAGAAGGCATATCCTAATTATTCTTGACTAGAGAGCTAGAAGCAGCAATGTAGAAAGCCTTCATCTGTGTTCCTCTTTAATTAAAAGTATTTGGCCAAACTATGCATCCCAAGAAAAAAATGGGCAAAGGACTTGAATAGACATTTCTCCGAAGAAGATAATAGACAGTAAGTCTGTGAAAAGAACCTCAACATTCCTCCCCATTAGGGAAATGCAAATCAAAACCACAATGAGATCATGTCATACTGTTTTGGATGGCTATTTTATCTATATATCTGTAACTATCTGTATCTATATTTGTATCTATATTTATTTCCAGAAAATAAGTGTTGTCTCAGCTTCTTTTCCTTTAAAGCCAGAAAATAAGTATTGTCTAGGATACGTAGCAGTTGGAATCCTTGTACCTTGGAATGTAAAATACTGCAGTCACTGTGGAAAACAGTGTGATGGTTCTGTAAAAAAGGAAACATACAATTACCATATGATCCAGCAGTTCCATTTCTAGGTATATATCCAAAAGAATTGAAGGCAGGGACTCAGAAATATCTGTACACCAGAGTTTATTTTCAGCATTATTCATAGTAGCTAAAAGTGTCCACTGATGAATAGATAAGCAAAATGTGGTATTTGGGGCACCTGGGTGGCTCAGTGGGTTAAAGCCTCTGCCTTTGGCTCAGGTCATGATCCCAGGGTCCTGGGATTGAGCCCTGCATTGGGCTCTCTGCTCAGTGGAGCCTGCTTCCCTTCCTCTCTCTCTGCCTGCCTCTCTGTCTGCTTGTGATCTCTGTCTGTCAAATAAATAAATAAAATCTTTTAAAAAAATGTGGTATATTCATTCTGGTATATTACTCAACCTTGAAAGGAATGAAATTGTCATACATGTTAGCTACAACATGGCTGAATCTTAAAAACCTGCTAACAGAAATAAACCAGACACAAGACACATACACTGTATGACGGGAGTTCATCAAGTCACAGAGTAGAATGGTGGTTAGTTGCGACTAGGGGAGGGGAAAATGGGAGGTCGTTGAATGGATAAAGAGTTTTAGTTTGGGATAATAAAAAGCCATGGAGATGGATAGTGGTGATGGTTGCATAGTGGTGTGAATGTACTTAATGCCACTTAAGTGTACACTTAAAAATAATTAAAACAGTAGGGGTACCTGGGTGGCTCAGGTGGTTAAGCGTCTGACTGTTGGTTTTAGTTCAGGTCATGATCTCAGGGTTGTGAGATCGAGGCTTGGGTTAGGCTCCATACTCATCGTGGTCTGCTTGAGGTTTTCGCTTTCCCTCTCCTTTTGCCTGTTGCCCCACTCGCATGCTCTCTTTCTCTCTCTCTCAAATAAGTAACTAAATAAAATCTTTAAAAACATAGTTAAAATAATAAATTTTATGTTATATATATTTTACCACAGCTAAAAACAAAACAAAACAGACCTTTAGCCTCTCATAAGCAGCTGGCTGTGCCTTCTTTCTTCTGAAGTTTATTTCCGTCTCTTCAAAGCTAAAGAGACGTCCTTAGCAGAAGTTACAACCTGTCTACACACTTGTAAACCGCTGCTCCAAAGCTGGAAACAGAGAAAAGAAAGAAGGATTAAATATAGTCCTTTCGTTTTTTTTTTTTTTTTTCTACCTTAAGTCTTTTATGACTGGTCTGTTTCTTGCAGGGAGCTAGTTTGGTGTTAACAGACTTTCAGAAAAAGCTGTAACTCCTGGGGCGCCTGGGTGGCTCAGTAGGTTAAAGCCTCTGCCTTCAGCTCAGGTCATGATCTCAGGGTCCTGGGATCGAGCCCCGCATCGGGCTCTCTGCTCATCGGGAAGCCTGCGTCCTCCTCTCTCTCTCTGCCTGCCTCTCTGCCTACTTGTGATCTCTGTCAAATAAATAAATAAATTCTTAAAAAAAAAAAAAAAAAAGCTGTAACTCCTGACTAGCATCAGAGCTCCAGTCCCCTAAATGTGCACTCTCTTTTTTTGTCCTACCCTTATATTTTCATGTAATATTGCACAGATGACTTCATCTACTTTGTAGAGAAGGTTGAAATTCTGTGACTGGGAGGCAGAAGAACTACCTTATATTCGTTCATCTTAATTTCATATGATTATTGTTCCTACGTAATTTTTGCTTATATTATAGAAGGGCGATTTCCTCTCTTTCTAACTTTCATGTAACCATTGAACTCGTCCCTTCTTATACCTTTATATCTATTCTTATAGTCACATTTTTGTTCCCTAATTCTAGAATCTTTAAAATCTCTATTTGTAAGGCTTCATTCTGTTGAAACGTGCTCAGGCCTTGTCTGTCTAATGAAACTGCTTTAAGGTAGCAGGTTTTTAGATACTGCTTGGGGAGATCAGAAACCTTTTTTCTGTTCTTATCCCTCTTATCTATCTATCTATCTTTCTCCCTTCCTTCCTTCCTTTCTTTCAAGGTTTTATTTATTTGAGAGAGGGGGTAAGAGAGCAGGAGCAGGGGATGGGGAGGGGAGGCAGAAGCAGACTCCTTATGGAGCAGGGAGCCCAGACTTGGGCTCGATCCAGGGACTCTGGGAACATGACCTGAGCCCAAGACAGATGCTTAACCAACTGAGCCACTGAGGTGTCTCTATATGTTTCTTAAAGCTTTCTTTTTTCTCTGGCCTTCTGATTTTTCTATTGCTTCTGTTTCTCTGTTTTAGTGCTCTTCTTTCCAATTCATAATTGGTGCTGACCTTGCATTGACAGGGCCTTCCTCCTCTTTTTTTATGTATTTATTTCCTTGGTGAGTTTATCCACTCTTAAGTCTTCAGCTTTGATCAAAATGACCCACAAATACATACCTTTAAGAATCAGTCTTTTGTGCTCAGTGTTACTCAGTATTTTCAATCTACTAAATAACAGTTGACTACTTTGCTGTCTCTCAGAAGTAATGTGTTCACAGTGGAATCCCTGCCTTCCATCTAACCTCTCTACTGATGAGTGACACCACTCTTGTGCCAGTTTGCATTTGGTGTGTGTGTCTTCCTTCTGCTTAGTTTCTTGTAGTAGTTACTCTGCTCCTTAGGTCCTTTAAGACCAAAAGGAAGAGAGATACACAGATTGTCTTCAGTGATAGAATTTTATTGCAAAGATAACTCAGGAAATGTGCATGGGGTAGCATGGGAAGGTGCCTAGGCAGCTGCTTGTTCCATATGAGCTTCAGTGTCTCTGATACTGGCTTGTGGAATTGTCTCCATTAATAAAGGAAGTAGCAGCTTAGAGTCACTTGGAATAATGACGTGAGCTCCCATGACCTTTGTCATCTTTGTTCACATGGCATTCATACTTTCTGATACCTAAGGTGAATTGGGCCATTTTGCAGCCATGAATTTTGGAACATCCTATTGGCCATTTCAACCCTTGTGTGGATGTTTTTGGCCTCTGGATCACCTTCTAGCTATATTTAGTTTTTATTGCTGGGATGGTAAAGCTGATTTAGTTTGAGGTAGCATGTGATGAACCATAACAACTTACACAGGAAGGTATGTTTTTCTCTTTAAGGGCACTGTGTCACTGGCATTTTGAAGTTCCATAAGGTCTCTAGTAGCTAGCAAATTTGTTTTTTTTCATTTGTTTATTCTTTTATTTGTTGAAGAAAAATAGTGTGTGATTCTGCCTATATAAGGCTGGATGAGACATGATCCATATCTCCATGGAATTCCCATTTTAGCTCTAGTGAGTAAATTCATACAGTAAATAAATAATGAAAGGAATAATGACTCATTATGCTAAGTGCTATGGGACCATAGTTGACAACGGGATTAGTTCTTTGTGTTTGGGCGGGTAGGTGGGTAGGGATGGTGGTAGAGGACAGAAGGCTATCTCTGACATCCCAGAGAAGACTTTTGAGTGTATCTTTAAAGAAGTGGTTAAATGACAAGATCAGGTGAGAGAATGGACATATAGAAGTATTACCTCTGTATCTTGCATCATGTACAAATAACTATACAAATCGGTCCTTTGTAGTACAGTGATGATGTGATTTTTGAAAAATGTGTGATGTGAAAATTCAGGATCTTCAAAGAATAGTCTACTGGGTCCAGAGTGTAGGTTATGGAAATTAGGTGATTGAGCGGATATGTTAAGTCCTGTCCCATCTTTTTATCTTGTATGCAGTAAGAAATGGTGATTCTTTCAGAATTTCTCTTGAATTTGTTCTTTCCTGTCATTTCCACTGTTAACTTTTTAAGCCTAGATCCTTGTGACCACACTTCTGGGTTGCAAGACACAAAACCATGCCCTAGTTTTACAGTTTTTCAGTTCTCATCTCCATTATGGAATTTGGCTTGTAGGACATTTAGAAGATTGGGAAGAAATCTCTGGAGGAAGAGTATGTTGTTTATCTTACACAATTTGCAGTATTCTGTCATTATTGTAATGACCATAATGTACTTCAGAACTTCATCTCTTTGGTTCCCCCATACCACATTTCCTAAAACATAATTTAAGTTGCTATTTGCCTAGACCATTTATCATCTCATATAATATGGTATGGTGATTTGGAATTTAAGGAGCATAAAACAAGCTAAACGTTTATCTGTTTAATCTCTTGAGTGCATAGTGTAGCTTTGGGAGAAAAAATGAAGCTGCTAAATCCTGTTCTAAGAGATCATAGTTTCATGTCTGTAATAGTACATTTTGGAGTAGTACTAATTGATTTGAAGATGAGAAATTCCTGGGAACACTTATAAAAGAATATCCCCCTTAAAAATATGGTACTTGATATAGTAATAGATGGGAATTAATGAGTGTGCTTTCGTATTTCCTAGCTTCCTAACAGTGAGAGGCTCCATACTATCTCTTGGACAGATGTTGGTTTGATTTTGTTTTGCTATTTATTGACTAAGTGACTGGGGAGGTCACTTAAAGTTAGTTTTCTTACTAAAAACTGAAAATATTTTAACAGCTACCAAAAAGGTTGTTACAGAGATTAAATGAGAAAATGCTTGTTAAGTGCTCAGCACAAGGCCAATAAAAGCCCTAATAAATGTTGACTACCTTTATTATTACATTTTGTTTAACTCTTTTTTTTTTTAAAGATTTTATTTACTTATTTACCAGAGAGAGAGAGAGAGAGCATGCATGTGCGCGCTCACACAAGCAGGCAGAGTGGCAGGCAGAGGCAGAGAGAGAAGCAGGCTTCCCGCTGAGCAAGGAGCCTGATGCAGGACTCGATCCTAGGACCCTGGAATCATGACCTGAGCCCAAGGCAGCTGCTCAGCCCACTGAGCCACCTAGGCGTCCCATGTTTCGTTTAGCTCTTATGTATCTGTCTTTCCTACTTTATTAGGAGTTCTGGGTTGTCATGGGCTGTATCTTAACTTTCTTTGCCTTACCCCAGCATGTAGCTTATTGTCTACAAATTCAGTAAGTGTATATTAAATGGATATAAATGGATGAATTTTTAAATACAGTTTGGTCAGTTTTTATACCCATGTTGAAGATGCACTTTAGAAAGTTTAGTTTTGGAGGATGCCTGGGGGCACAGTCAGTTAACCAACTGATCGACTCTTGGTTTCAGCTCAGGTCATGATCTCAGGGTTGTGAGGTTGAGCTTTATGTCAGGCTCCACACTGAGTACTGAGTCTGCTTGAGATTCTCTTTCCCTCCTGCTCTGCCCCTCCCTCTCATGCTGTCTCTCTCTCTCTCTGTCAAATTAAAAAAAAAAAAGATTATTTATTTGGCAGAGAGAGAGAACAAGTATAAATGGGGAGTGGCAGACAGAGGGGGAAGCAGGCCCCCCGCCGAGTGGATAGCCCTATGTAGGACTCCATCCCAGGACCTTGGGATCATGACCTGAGCCGAAGGCAGACTCCCAACCCACTGAGCAACCCAGGCATCCCAATAAATAAATAAATCTTAAAAAAAAAAAAAAAAAAAAAGAAAGTTTAGTTTTTGTAAAGATGATATTTGGTAAGTAGTTAAGCAGTTGCAAAATTCACTCACAGGAGTAAGACTGATTAACAAATACTGATTTTACTAGTTCTGATTGTCATGGTTAGTTTAGTTCAGCCTATAAAGAGGCCTTTCTTTCCAGTGTATAAAATGATTTTATATAATGCATTTCATGAAACAATCATTGAGTCATGAAGAAAAATTTTAACTTTCTTATAAGATACGATTTTAAAATTTTCCCCCAATTATATTAAAAAAATGAATATTTATTTTAGAAACCTTATGAAACAAAAGCATAAGATAGAGTGACCCTGCAAATCAAACCTTGGAATCCTAAAATATTTACCTGCAGCAGATATTTGAATTCCTCTTATGTTCAGGGCACAGTTTTTGGTGCCGGGGATTATAGTAGTGAACAAATCAAAGTCTACTGGTAGTTTGGTGCCACTGTGTTTGTGTGAGTGGACTATGCAGATACACCTGTGCTTAAAAGAAAACATGAAAATGATTTACTTCTGGGCACATTATTTTGTAACCTGCCCTTTTTTCTTTTAGTGATATATTTTTCACTTGTTTTATGTTAGTGAGTTTTCTACTTGATAATCTCATGAATAGATGTTCTATAATTAATTACTAACATTTTTAGGCATTTAGTTTACTTCTAGATTTTGTTATAATTTACAAGGAATATACATTTTTTATTTCCTAGACCAATTATAGTTCATTTAGTTCCTACCATTTACTCTTAAAAAAAATTTTTTTTTATTATGGACAACTTGAAATAGTTTTATAAAGAAGTACTTTTATAAAGTACTTTGAAATACTTTTATAAAGAAGACAGAACCTCTGTACCCATCACCCAGGTTGAACAATTTAATATATCTGGCCAATCTTGCATAATTTATGTTTCCATACATGGCCCTCACCCTATGGTATTTTGAAGTGATCTCAAGATATTATATGTTATCTTTTTTAAAAGATTTTGTTTATTTATTAGCATGTGAGCAGATGTTGGGGGAAGAGCAGGGGGAGAGGGACAAGCATGATCTACACTGAGCACAGAGCTCCAAATGGGGCATAGTCCCATGACCCTGAGGTCATGGCATGAGCGGAAATTTAGAGTTGGATGCTTAACCAACTGAGCCACCCAGCCGCCCCTCATAGCCTTCTTGACTAATTCAGTATGCATCTCTAAAAGATAAGAGTATTAGACAGTATATCACTGTAATACCCTTATCTGAGGTGTAATTTTTTGCCAAAGGCAGATGTTTAACAACTGAGCCACCCTGGTGCCCCTGGGGTGTAATTTTTTGTAACTTATTCTTGAATGATAACATATTGAGGGGAATGTGGAGAAAACTGAGATTAGTCAATATAGAATGATTCCTCCACCCTCCCATTGAAGATGTAGAAAACTTTGTATTGGGACCTTGCAAAAAATATTAACAGGGGCACCTGGGTGGCTCAGTGGGTTAAAGCCACTGCCTTCGGCTCAGGTCATGATCCCAGGGTCCTGGGATTTAGCCCCGCATCGGGCTCTTTGCTCTGCATGGGGCCTACTTCCTCCTCTCTCTCTGCCTGCCTCTCTGCCTACTTGTGATCTCTGTCAAATAAATAAATAAAATCTTTAAAAAAAAATATTAACAGAAATTCTGAAGTGAACAGGAAACACAAAAGTGAGATAAATAAATTTGTAGATGAGGGTAAGATTGAGGTGGGCATTTACATACTGAATTACTAGAGAAGCTGGTTGTAGCAAAAAAAAAAGAATTCTAATATCTGAAAACAATGTGGGAGAAGACTGCTTTTCCTCACGGTTTTAGCAACAGCAGTATGATAGATTATGTTCTCTCCTGCTTTATGAGATAGAAGGTCAAATGACAGGAAAGGAAAAGACAGTATTAGCCACTTACTTGTTTGTTTGTTTTTTAACTGAAACAGTTGACAGTTTTATTTTCACATTTCACAGTACAAATGAAAATCGCTTTTTTTTTTTTTTTTTTTTTTGGTCACTACTCCCCTGCAAAAACTTTTCTGTCTTTGATAGGAAGGGGGAGCAAGTTTTCCTTGTCATGTCATTAGAAAACACCCAGAGTCTCAGCACCATAGTCTCCTGGGGAAGTAGAACAAGTAATATAAAATGGATATAAAGAAGTTCCTGCCTCTCCTTATCTGTCTGGTCGAGTCATTCCTGGCTGAGTGGGCATCGTCATGGGATGGGCAGGAAGTCTCATCATTGGCGGCCCATTCGTCATTGGCATGTTGCCTCCCATAGGCGGCCTCATTCTAGGAGCAGGTCCCACCGGCATCATCCCAGGAGGAGGAGGGCCCCCCATGTAGGATGCTGGCATCATACCATGGCGGGGAGGACTAGGGAAACTGGGGGGAGGCGGGATCATTGCATCTGTAGGAAGAGGAGCAGAGGTATTTTTCCTTATTGAAATGCAGGGATTGTTTTGTCGTTCAAGCTCTGAACCTGCTCTTCCATCAATTTCTGACAATAATCTTCACGTTATCTTTGTGTTTCCTGCCTCTGCGTGTATCTTTCTCATAGATGGAGAGTCATGGGTGAGGCATGAGTCATCAGCAGTCACAATAAAGCTTAGGCATGTTGCTCTGCAGGCCAGTAACCACTCTGTCCCATGCCTCCAAGAAATGACTGCCACTGACTTGATTTAATAAGACACTTCTGGGGTATGTCTGCTTATGTATGTAATAAACCCTATCTA
This sequence comes from Taxidea taxus jeffersonii, assembly GCA_003697995.1. NCBI lineage: Eukaryota > Metazoa > Chordata > Mammalia > Carnivora > Mustelidae > Taxidea > Taxidea taxus. The sequence goes on along the minus strand of RCUC01143784.1, from coordinate 53,658 downwards.
TCTAGTTCCATAAGAGAAATCTCTTGTGCATTACTTGTTCTTCACAAAATTCCCTCACACCTGGGATAGTGTGTGCTCTAAAGGCACTAGTTAAGAATTTTTTGGACCTCTGGTTAAAAACATAGAGTTATGATGAAATCCCAAGGTGTTAAAAACCACAGTATGGCAAGTTTAGATGAAATTATGCTCATTATATTGTGTTTGCCAAGGCAATAAAATAGGAAAATGTGTTTGTGTGTATGTGTATATGTATTTTAAATTGGCTTTTATTTCTGAGTTTTTTTTTTAGCTGTAAGGGTTTTCAAAACAGACAAACATTATTTAAAATTAAACCATAATTGAAATGATTAGTTTTCATTTAAAACCCCAGAAAGGGAAAGAGGAAATAAAGACAAGTGACAAAACAGGAATTGTTTTCCAAAGTAAATCATGTGTTTTCACTTGACAAACACCCCAGAGACCATCTTTTTTCCTCAGTTACATTGGTAACATTTCCGTTGTCCAACATCTTGAGAAAATGAGACCTGTGAAGTAATAGAACATTCTTATTGAGTGTTTACTGGATTCGCTTGGGGAACCTATGACTTGTTTGTTTAAAGGGAGCCAGATTAAGAGCCTGCTTTGTAGAAAACTTTTGCAACTTCTGAGGAAGTATGTAGTGGTTAGATTACCTTTTGGCTTAGTATTAAAGAGAGTTGTTAGTGTACGGCTGTCTCCCTCACTGTATCAAGTGCATGGCTCCTTGTGAGTTCCTTGTGCTTGTTTAGCTGTGAAGGACATGAAACACCTTTGCTTTCTGAAGCATAGTAGTGAATATTTTTGAAAATCTAAGGGATTGATTCTTTTTCTGGTAGGAATATGTATATGGTTTTTGGTTCATAGTATCTACTTTGCTCTTTCCCCCTGCTTATTAGCCCCTTCGTATTTTTTTTTTCTTCTTTCTTACCAGGTCCATGTCTTAGCCATTCTTTCACCAGTATCTTTAATTCCTTTATCTCATTGTTCTTCTGCAGCACATGTCTGGCAAAATGCCTGATTCCACTGTCTGCTTTTTCCTTACATACTTTAAGACTTGTGAGCAGTGCTGAAGAAAATATGAAACCTCGACGATTGCCATTTTATTTATTTTGTTTTTTAAAGATTTTTATTTATTTAATATATATAGAGAGAGCACAAGTAGGGGAAGCAGCAGGCAGAGGAAGAGAGGGAGAAGCAGGCTTCCTGCTGAGCAGGGAACCCCCTGTGGGGCTCTATCCCAGGACCAGATCATGACCAGAGCTGAAGGCAGATGCCCCGCTGACTGAGCCACCCAGGCGCCCCAACAATTGCCATTTTAAATGGATGGTTCTCTAACAAGGCCTCAAAAAAGCCTGCAGTGCTGTCTAATAATCCTTTTAAACTTCATGAGGTGTTTTGTTTTGTCTTGTTTTGTTTTTGTTCTCCACTCTGGCTATTTCATATAGGGTCCTGTATTCTCAAATCTTAGATTTTTAACTTACTCACTCACAGTAGATGAATATCCCTCTGACTTCCTAAAGCAAATAGAAGTCAGTATATAAGAGCTCCCTTAACTTTCTGCCATTAATCTACTGCTTAAGTCTGCTCATCCTTTTGTCCTATTATAATGAGAAAGGTGTCCCCACCCCTTTGAGGTTAAGTCAGTTCGGTCCACATGTGCTTTGGATCTCGTTCCTTCCACCCTTTTCAGGGACATGCTTTGGTAGTTATCTCTTCTTGTCACTTGTGTTTTCAGTTTTCCTTTATTTTCTGAATTCATTCAAAACAGCATCTACACTTACTCAGGCATTTCCAGTGGGTTTTTGTTCGTTTGACTTTATCTTCTTTCTCAAACTCCTGTCTCCAGTCACTTATCCTATCCAGAAACTTCAAGTGGAGGGTGATCTATAATTGTTGCTACCCTTCACTTGATTCTGTTGTCTCATACCATTACAGTTTGGCTTCTGCCTTTACCATGCCACTGAATTGCTCTTGCTATAATCACGAATAATTTCCTTATAACTACATACATACATACATACATACATACATACATACATTTATTTATTTTTTAAAGATTTTACTCATTTATTTGTCAGAGAGCACATGCAGATGGAGAGGGAGAAGCAGATTCCCTGATGATCCAGGAGCCTGATGTGGGACTCAATCCCAGCACCCTGGGATCATGGTCTGAGCCTAAGGCAGATGCTTAGCCGACTGAGCCACCCAGGCATCCCTCCTTACATCTACATTTAGATACTTTTTTTTTTTCTGGTAATTGTTATTGAGGTGTAATTCACATAGAATAGAATAAAATTTACACCTTTGGTTTTATTTATTTTTTTTTTTTTGGCTTAATAATGATCATTTTGAGATTTGTTTGGGATCTTTGCAGGGCATTTTTTTTTTTTTTTTGGTCAGTATTTGCCAGTGACATGGGTGGCAAAGAATTGCACAAAGCACAGAGCAACAAGCAGGACAGAATTCATTCACTCTCAAAGGGAGGAGAGAGGCCAGACATCAGGAGAAATGTTGGCCCCAAGTTTCTATTAGGCTGGGCCTTTTAAGGGGTTTTAAGGATGTGAGAGGGTTGTAGCTGTGCCCATGGGGGAGGGTATGTGAGGAGGTGGTCAACTCTTGGCCAGGTAGAGCAGGAGGTGACAGGTTTCTTGGGGGACTCTGTTCATGGCTCATGTGGGATGTGGATTGTGGTCCTGCTAGAGTAGAATATGTTTAGTGGTGGTCTATTTCCTGAGAATGAGGGGCACCATGACCCAGAAAAACAAAGCATTAGGGCCAAGTACAGACGCCTGTGAGTTTTGTCTGTAAGCTTTGACTAGAACCCTTTCAGTATTCTTCTCTAGTGTATGGATTTACCATAGTTTGTTTATTCACCTACTAATTGATGGACATTTGGGTTTTTTTTCCTAGTTTTTGGTTGTTTTGAATAAGGCTGCTATGAATATATCTGTACAAGTCTTGGTGGACATTTGTTCTTATTTTTTCTCAGATAAATACCTAGAAGTAAAATTGTATAAGTGTGCCAATAAGTTTAGAAGAACTGCTCATCTTTTTTTTTTTTTAAGGTGACTAACTTTTCATTTCCAATATCAGTATATGAGAGATCCTCTTGTTCCATATCCTTACCAATACTCAGTATCATCTTTTTAATTTTAGCCATTTTGGGGGGTGGTGATATCTTATTGTAGTTTTATTTTTTATTTCCCTCATGACACAATGTGCTCATTAGCCATTTGTTGGTATTTTTTCTTTTCATGTTAGCTATATGTATTTTCTTGTTTCTTTCTTGTTAGCTATATATTTATAAATTTTTTTGGTGAAATGTCTGCTCATATTTTTTGCCATTTTTATTTTTGGATTTTTGTCTTACTATTGATAAGAATTCTTTGTGTATTAGGACACAATTCCTGTATCATATATATGCCTTTTTTGTTCCCCTAGAGGCACTTAGACTAGGTAATTCTATATCAGTGTTTGTGTGTATGGTTGGGGGATGGGAGACTGTCTGGGATTCAAGTGGAAATAATACAACACCTCCCAACGCAAGGAAAAATGATTCTTTGTCAAAAGATGAAATAGTCTACCAAACCAGACCCAGAGATGGTTCAGATGTTGGAACTATCATACAGAGACTCTGAAGTTACAGTGATTACTGTGTTAAAAGTATCGTAACAGGTGAACAACATCTGTGAAGAGTTAGGAGAATTTGTGAGAGCAATGGAAATTATTGAAAAAAATTGTATAAATAAATATGGAAAAAATTGGCTGATAGTATTGTTTGTCTCCTATATCCTTACTGAGTTTTTTTTTTTTTTTGTAAACTTACTGCATCAATTATTAAGAGAGGAGTATTGAAATCTTCAATGATTATTTTGTATTTGTCCTTTTCTACTTTCAATTTTCCATGTTTTTGTAAGCTGTGTTTTAGGGTTCTTACATGTGTAGGGTTGTTATATCTTCTGGTAAATTGATCCTTTTATCATGAAATATCGCTCTTTATCTGCTGACATTAATTTCTCTGCAGTCTTCTTTGCCTGATGTCAATACAACTACTTCAGCTTTGTTTTGATTAGTTTCACATGGTAGGTATTTTTCCAGTCTTTTATTTAACCTCTTTGTTTCTTTATTTAAGGTGAGTTTTTTGTAGATATCATGTAGTTGGATCTTGCCTTTTTAATCCAATCTCACAATCTCTTTTAATTGGAATGGTTTGACCCCATAAATATATATATTTTTTCCTTTTTTCTTTTAAAGTTTCTTCACATTTATTTTTTGCATAACTTTAAATATTAAGCAATAGCTTCAATTTAAAAGTAAACATCCTGTTATTTTTTATTTTATAGGATATTGTATGTTAACTATCCATTTGGTTTCTTCAGATCTTCACAGTTCCTCTAATACAAAAGAGCTTCTGAATCATTTCTATTCCAGCAATGCATAAGTTGTAGAAAAGTTTGTGGCAACTGACATTCCATGATTTTTAAAAATTACCCATTAGTTTGTGGCCAGTTTAACTTAATCCTTAAAAGAGAATTAGGAATGTATTATTCACTTCCATTTGTATGCTAATCACAGCAAGCTATGAATTCAGGATTAGCATAAAGTGCTTAATTACAAACAAATGTGACAGTAATGTAATAAGAAGTCAAATTCTGATCTAATAGGAAATAGGAAATAGGAACTAATTATCTGCTTTCTACTTAACAGTTCTTATAGTGGTGTTGGCAGTAGCAGAAGTCACAGAGTGGAGGGTAAGACTGTCCACTGAATTTTACAGAATAAAATAATAAATTAATTATTCTTTATAAAACACTGGGGATTTTTGCTTTTATACGTCTCTAAAAGAAATCTGGGTGAAAGATTCCTTTCAGGTGAATCGATCTGAACTTGACAAATGATTAAATTAAATGTCCAATTCAATTGATGTAAAGTTCAAGGTTTTTTTTTCACTGAATTTATCATACTTTGTTTAAAAATTTTTTTTATTTTTTATTTAAATTCAGTTAATTAACATGTAATTTATTAGTTTAAGAGGTAGAGGTCAGTGATTCATTGGTCCTATACCCAGTGCTCATTACATCATTTGCTCTTCTTAATGTCCATTCCCCACTTACCCCATCCCCACCCACCTCCCCCTCCAGCAACTCTCAGTTTGTTTCTTATGATTAAGAGTCTCTTAAGGTTTGTCTTCCTCTCTGATTTCATCTTATTTTATTTTTTCCTCTCTTACCCTATGATCCTCTGTTTTGTTTCTTTAATTCTACCTATGAGTGAGATCATATGATAATTGTCCTTCTTTGATTGACTTATTTCGCTTAGCATAATACCTTCTAGTCCCATCCATGTTGTTGCAAATGGCAAGATTTCATTTTTTTTGATGGCTTAGTAGTTGTCCATCACATATATATGTACCACATCTTCTTTATCCATTCATCTGTCGATGGACATCTCGGCTCTTTCCATAGTTTGGCTATTGTGAACATTGCTGCTATAAACATTGGGGCACAGGTACCCTTTCGGATCACTACATTTGTATCTTTGGCATAAATACCTAGCAGTGCACTTGGCTGGGTCATAAGGTAGCTCTATTTTCAACTTTTTGAGGAGCTTTCATTCTGTTTTCTAGAGTGGCTGCATCAGCTTATGTTCTCCACCAACAATGTAGGAGGATACCCCTTTCTCTGAATCATCACCAATATCTGTTGTTTCCTGAGTAGTTAATTTTAGCCATTCTGACTGGTGTGAGGTGGTATCTCACTGTAGTTTTTATTTGTATTTCCCTGATGCCAAGTGATGTGGAGCATTTTTTCATGTGTCTGTTGGCCATTTGGATGTCCTTTTTTGAGAAATGTCTTTTCATATCTTCTACCCATTTCTTTTTTTTTTTAAAGATTTTATTTATTTATTTGACAGACAGAGATCACAAGTAGGCAGAGAGGCAGGCAGAGAGAGAGGGGGAAGCGGGCTCCCTGCTGAGCAGAGAGCCCGATGTGGGGCTCGATCCTAGGACCCTGAGCCGAAGGCAGAGGCTTTAATCACTGAGCCACCCAGGCGCCCCCTTCTACCCATTTCTTGATTGGATTATTTGTTCTTTAGGTGTTGAGTTTGAGAAGTTTATTATAGGTTTTGGATACTAGCCCTTTATCTGAAATGTCATTTGCAAGTATCGTCTCGCATTCTGTTAGTTGTCTTTTGGTTTTGTTGACTGTTTCCTTTGTTGTGCAAAAACTTTATCTTGATAGAATTCCGCTAGTTCATTTTTGCTTTTGTTTCCCTTGCCTTTGGAGACATTTCTAGCAAGAAGTTGCTGTGGCTGAGGCCACAGAGGTTGCTGCCTGCATTCTCCTTTAGGATTTGGATAGATTATTATCTCAGTTTAGGCCTTTTGTCTTTAATCCATTTTGAGTCTGTTTTGGTGTATGGTGTAAGAAAAGTTTCTTCTGCATGTGGCTGTCCAATTTTCCCACCAACATTTGTTGAAGAGACTGTCTTTTTTTCCATTGGATAGTCTTTCCTGCTTTGTCCAGGATTGGCTGACTGTAGAATTGAGGGTCCATTTCTGAGTTTCTATTCTGTTCCATTTGATCTATGTGTCTGTTTTTGTGCCATACTGTCTTGATGATTACAGCTTTGTAATAGAGCTTGAAGTTTGGGATTGTGATGCCACCAGCTTTGGTGGTTTTTTTTTTTTCCAACATCCTTTTGGCTATCTATTCAGGGCCTTTTCTGATTCTTTACAAATTTTAGGATTATTTGTTTCAGCTCTGTGAAAAAAGTTGATTTTTTTTTTTAAGATTTTATTTCTTTATTTGACAGAGAGAAATAAATCACAAGTAGGCAGAGAGGCAGGCAGAGAGAGAGGGGGAAGCAGGCTTCCTGCTGTGCAGGCTCCATCCCAGGACCCTGAGATCATGACCTGAGCTGAAGGCAGAGACTTAACCCACTGAGCCACCCAGGTGTCCCAAAAGTTGATATTTTGATAGGGACTGCATTGAATGTATAGATTGCTCAGTAGCATATTTGCGATGACATGGATGGAACTAGAGGGTATTATGCTTAGCAAAATAAGTCAATCGGAGAAAGACAACTATCATATGATCTCCCTGATATGAGGAAGTGGAGATGCAACGGGGGTGGGGGTTAAGGGGGTAGAAAAGAAAAAATGAAACAAGACGGGATTGGGAGGGAGACAAACCAAAAGAGACTCTTAATGTCATAAAACAAACTGAGGGGGGTGGGGGTGGAAGGAGGGTTGGGAGAGGGTGGTGAGGTTACATTATATGTTTAAATAAAAATTAAAAAAAAAAAGATTGCTCGGTAGCATAAACATTTTAGCAGTATTCATTCTTCCAATCCGTGAGCATGGAATGTTTTTCCATTTATTTGTGTCTTCCTCAGTTTCTTTCATGAGTGTTCTATAGTTTTCCCAAGTACAGATTCTTTGCCTCTTTGGTTAGATTTATTCTTAGGTATCTTACAGTCTTTGGTGCAGTTGTAAATGCGATTGACTCCTTAATTTCTCTTTCTTCTGTCTCATTGTTAGCATATAGAATTGCAGCTGATTTCTTTGCATTGATTTTGTATCCTTTCACTTTGTTGCATTCCTGTATGAGTTTTAGCAATTTTGGGGTGGAGTCTTTTGGGTTTTCCACAGAATATCTTGTCATCTGTGAAGAGTGAGAGTTTGACTTCTTCTTTGCCTATTCGGATGCCTTTTATTTCTTTTTGTTGTCTGATTGCTGAAACTAGGACTTCTAGTACTATGTTGAAAAACAGTGGTGAGAGTGGATGTCCCTGCTGTGTTCCTGACCTTAGGGAAAAGCTCTCAGTTTTCCCCATTGAGAATGAGATTTGTTGTGGGCTTTTTGTATATGACTTTTATGATACTGGGGTATGTTGCCTCTATCCCTACACTGTGAAGAGTTTTAATCAAGAAAGGATGCTGTGGGGTGCCTGGGTGTCATTAAGCGTCTGCCTTCGGCTCAGGTCATGATTCCAAGGTCCTGGGATCAAACCCCGCATCAGGCTCCCTGCTCAGTGGGAAGCCTGCCTCTCCTTCTCTGACTCACCTCCCCACCTCCACCCTGCTTGTGTTCTCTCTCTTGCTGTATCCCTGTCAAATAGATAAAGCAAATCTTAAAAAAAAACAAACAACAAAACAAAAACAGAAAGGATGCTGTACCTTGTCTGATGCTTTTTCTGCATTTATTGAGAGGATCATATGGTTCTTGTCCTTTATTTTATTAATATAGTATATCACGTTGATTGATTTGAGGATGTTGAACCACCCTTGCAGCCCAGGAATAAATCCCAATCGGTCATCATGAGTTATCTTTTGAATATATTGTTGGATCATATTGGCTATTATCTTGGTGAGAATTTTTACATCCATGTAAATCAGGGATATTGGTCTGTAATTCTCTTTTTTGGTGGGGTCTTTGTCTGGTTTTGGGATCAAGATAATCCTGGCCTCATAGAAAACTTTGGAAATTTCCCTTCCATTTCTGTTTTTTGAAACCGCTTCAGAAGAGTAGGTATTAATTCTTCTTTAAATGTTTGGTAGAATTCCTCTGGGAAGCCATCTGGCCCTGGACTGTTGTTTTGGGGAAGATTTTTGATTACTGCTTTAGTTTTCTTGCTGGTTATGGGTCTGTTCAGGTTTTCTCTTTCTTCCTCTTTCAGTTTTGGTAGTTTATGTGTCTCTAAGAATGCATCCATTTCTTCCAGATTGCTTAATTAGTTGGCATATAGTTGCTGATAATATGGTGTTTTTTTTTTAAGATTTTATTTATTTACTTGGCATAGAGAGAGAGACATCACAAGTAGTCAGAGAAGCAGGCAGGGTGGGGGGGAAGCAGGCTCCCCACTGAGCAGAGAGCCCAATGCGGGGCTTGATCCCAGGGCCCTGAGACCATGACCTGAGCTGAAGACAGAGGCTTAACCCTCTAAGCCACCCAGGCACCCCTGATAATATGTTCTTATAACATATTTGTATTTCTTTGGTGTTGGTTGACTCCATATGTATTTAATGTAATTAACCAGTAGAATTTTGTTAACTACATTTTTTCCAGTTTTTCCTTAGTAGTTGCTCTAATGTAGTATTTATCTTTATTGTAATCAACTTTGGGTTGACTTAATTCCAGTAAAATATAACAAATTTGTTTAATATAGCCCCATTTCTTTACTCTTTCTTTTATATCTATATTTACCTATATAAATATATCATACCTAAGTATGTTGTAATTTCAATAATACTGTGATTATTGATTCAAATAATCTTATGTTTTCCAAGATAAATATATCTTTTATGTTTATGTAAATATTTACCATTTCCTTTAATTCAGAAGTTCTTTATTATTTTTTATAAAGAAGTTCTGCTAGCAACAGATTTTTTCAGTTTTTCTTTATTTGGGAATGTCCTTATTTCCCCTGCATTTGTAGAAGATAAATTTGTTGTATTTAGAATTCTTAGAGATACTATTGGTTTAGCCCTTTGAATGTTTCCTTTCGCTATCTTTGGACTGCTTTCTGATGAGAAATTGGCTGTTAATTATATTCTTGTTCTACTATTCATGAGGAGTCATTTTTTCTTACTGTTTTCTTAAGACTTTTTATCTTTAGCAGTTTGACTACAGTATGTCTAGATGTAGATCTTTTTGTCTTTATCTTACTTGGGATTTGTTTTTCATGTATGTATAAATTAAATTAATGTTGTCAAATTTGGGAAGTTTTTGTTTTTTAAAAGATTTTATTTATTTATGAGAAAGAGAGAGTGTACACGTGCATGGTGGAGAGGAGCAGTGGGAGAGGGAGAAGCAGCCTTTCCTCTGAGCAGGGAGACTGATGTGGGGCTCTTTCCCAGGACCCTGGGATCATGACCTGAGCCGGGGGCAGATGCTTAACTGACTGAGCCACCCAGGTGCCTCCAAGTTGGGAAGTTTTCAGCCATAGTCAATTTTTTTGAGGCACAAAATGGTTGATTTTTTTTTTTTTTTTGGAAGATTTTATTTGACACAGTGAGAGAGAGCACAAGCAGGGGGAGGCCGAGGCAGAGGGAGAAGCAGGCTCCCCACTGAGCTGGGAGCCCAAAGTGGGACTCAATCCCAGGAACCTGTGTTCATGTCCTGGGCCAAAGGCAGATGCATAACCGACTGAGCCACCCAGGCATCCCAGAACGGTTGATTTTGATGATGTTGTTCAGTGTTTTTGTTTGAGGAGCATTTGACAGCCTCTTCACACGATCATAACCAAAAGTGGAGAGTGTCCTGATGTATTTTAGTTTAAATCTAAAGTCTTGCTATTTTTTCTGCTTGTTGCAATCTGTTCTTTGTTCCTCTCTGCATTCCCCTCCCTTTTCTTGCCTTTTGGATCAGTAGAGTAATTTTTATTTCTTTTTATCTCCACTGTTGATGTTATTAGTGTGACCTCATTGCTTTTTGTTTTAATCTTGGGATTGTAAGTTCAAGCCCCACATTAGGCATGGAACCTACTTAAATAAAATTGTGGTAAAAGAAACATTAAATTTTTTGTTAAATTTATTACCCTTTGATAGGTGCCATCCTAATGGTATAAGGTGATATGTTGAGTAGTTTCTTTCTATTTCTAATTTGTTGAGTGTTTTTATCATGGAAGGATGTTGAATTTTGCCAAATACTTTTCTGCATCAATTGAGATGATCATATGGTTTTCATACTTAATTTTTTTAAATGACTGCTATTTTTTTTTAATTTTTTTTCTAGAGAGAGAGAGAGAGAGAGAGAGAACTGGGGATAAGGGGTGGAAGGAGAGAGGGTATCCCAAGTATGCACAAGCCCAACAGCGGTCTCGATCTCTGTGACCCTAAGATCATACCCTGAGATCATGGCAGAAATTAAGAGACAGACGCTTAATTGACTGAACCACTCAGGTGCTCCTAAATTATTACTTTTTATTTATTGAACTATTATTACGTTCCTGGTATAAATTCCATTTGGTAATGGTGTATAATTCTTTTAATGTGCTGTGAATTTGGTTTGCTAGTATTTTGTTGAGGATTTTTACATCAGTACTTATTAAGGATATTGATCTGTATTTTTCATGTTTTATCTTTATGTAATTTTTGTATCATAGTAATGCTGACCTCACAGAGTAAGTTTATAAGTGTTCCTTCCTCTGCAGTTTTTTGGGAGCATTTTTGCTTATTGAGAGTGTTGGCGCTAATTCTTCCTTAGATGTTTGATAGAATTCTCCAGTGAAGCCCTTTAGTTCTGGGCTTTTTTTGTTGTTGTTGAGATGATTTTGATTACTGCTTCAATCTCCTTAGTACTTACAGGTCTGCTGGGATTTTTTATTTTTTCATGATTCAGTCTTGGTGTAGGTTATATGTTTCTAAGAATTTAACCATGTGTTATCTAATTTGTTAAGAAATTGATTTCTTAATTTTCTTAAGAAATTGATTTTGTTAGTTTTTTAAAATGATCCAGAGATTGGTATTCAGCTAAATAGCCAAGGGAATTACCATGTAGATTGTTAGGGCTCTTTTTCTGCTAGCTCTTTTCTCACAGGTATTCTGTGTTGCAGATTTTATTTGCATTACCTCCAAGACACCCATCTCTGTTTCTTCAACTCAGCAAAGTTATTAGCCTGCGTTTGAATTTACCTTTCTCTGTGTTATAATCTGGACATAGCCTCTAGATCTAAAGCATGGGTGACAGTAGGGCTTATCTTATATCTTTCCCTTTTCTTAGGAATCTCAGTCCTGAAATGCCTGATACCTAACTTTTGAAAATAGTTGTTTTCTATGCTTTGTTGAATTTTCTAGTTGTTTACTGCAGATCGATAACTCTGGATCCTGCTACTTGCTTATGGCAGGAAGTGGAAGTTCTGTATTAGACACTTAAAATCTTTAAGTTGTTTGAATTTTCAGTAGCCTTTAACATGGTTGGTTACTACCTTCTTGTCCTTTGTTTCAGCATTTTGTAAATATATTTTCCTGAGATCTGTTTTCTCTTTGACCCTTCTTTCTTAGACATTTCTTAATCAAATGATGTTTAATCAAAACCAGTTTCTGGGGATGCCTGGGTGGCTCAGTGGGTTAAAGCCTCTGCCTTGGGCTCAGGTCATGATCCCGGGGTCCTGGATCAGGCCCCACATTGGGCTCTCTGCTCAGCGGGGAGCCCGCTTCCTCCTCTCTCTGCTTGCCTCTTTGCCTACTTGTGATCTCTGTCTGTCAAATAAATAAATAAAATCTTAAAAAAAAAAGTTTCTGTTGATAATGTCTCTTTAATATGTTGAATAACTTCTCTTCATTCTTACTGCTAATACTGTATTCTGTGCATACATATTTTGAATCTGCTCTGAACTACAGTTTCTCTTCTCACTTTTGCTTACTGTATATCTTTCCACTGCATTAGAGGGGGAAGTGATTTTTTATTTTTTTGAATATTTTTGACACATAGTGTTACATTGTTTCAGGTGTATCCATAGTGAACATAGTACACATAGGTTCACATAGTGGCTCAGCAAGTTTACACATTATGCTATGGCTACCACAAGTCTAGCTACCATTTGTCTCTATATATCACTATTATATCATCAGCTATAATCCTTATGCTGTGTTTTTTATTCCCATGACTTATTCATTCCATAACTAGAAGCCTCTATTTCCCACCCTGCATCACCTATGCACCTATTTGCCTAGTCCCCTACTCCTGTCCCCTCCAACAGCCATCAGTTTGTTCTTTGTATTTATAGGTCTGATTCTGACTTTTACTTATTCATTTTTTTGAAGATTCCCTGTATGAGTGAAATCATGTGTTATTTGCCTTTCTCAGCCTGACTTGAAATAAGTTAGCATGATAATCACTAGGTCCATCCATGTCATCTGAAATGGCAACATCTCAACTTTTTTTTATGGCCATGTAATATTTCTGTGTGTGTGTGTTGTGTATATGTGTATAGCACATATTTATTACCCATTCAAAAATTGATAAACACTTAAGTTGCTTCCACAGCTTGGCTATTGTAAATAATGCTGTGATACACATAGGAGTACCTATTTTTTTTGAATTAGTATTTTCATTTTCTTTGGGTTAATACTCAGTAGTAGAATTACTGGGTTATATGGTATTTCTGCCACATTCTTGCCAATTCTCGTTATTTCTTAATTTTTTGATTTTAGCCATTCTGGCAGGTGTGAGGTGATAACTCATTGTGGTTTTGATTTGCATTTCTCATGATTAGTGATGTTGAGCATCTTTTCATGTGTCTTGTTGGTCATCTGAATGTCTTTGGAGAAAGGGCTGTTCAGATCCTATGCTCATTTTTAAATCAGATTGTTATTATTGTTATCTTTTGGTGTTGTGTAAGTTCTTAAGTTTGTATATTAACCCCTTATTGGATACATCATTTACAAATATCTTTTTCCATTTAGTAGGTTATCTTTTTTTGTTGTTGATTGTTTCCTTTGCTGTGCAAAAGGTTTTTTATTTTGATGTAGTCCCAGTAGTTTATTTTTGCTTTTGGTTCTCTTGCCAAATTGACATATCTAGAAAAATGTTGCTATGGTTAATGTCAGAGAAATTACTGCCTATATTTTCTTCTAGGATTTTTATGGTTTCAGGTCTCACATTTAAATCTTGAAACCATTTCAAGTTTTTTTTTAGTGTATGGTATTAAAAGGTGATCTAGTTTCATTTTTTACATGTAGCCATGCAGTTTTCCCAGCAGCAATTTTTGAAGAGACTGTCTTTTCCCCATTGTATCATTTTGCCTCCTTTGTCATTGATTAATTGACCGTACAATTATGAGTTTATCTGGGCTTTCTGTTCTGTTCCATTGATCTATGTGTCTGTGTACTGTGCCATTACCATTATTGTTTTGATTACTACAGTTTTAAAATGTGTAATTGTGATATCTCTGGCTTTGTTTTTCTTTCTCAAGATTGTTTTGGCTATTTCAGTGTCTTTTGTGGTTCCATACAAATTTAGGATTATTTGTTCTAGTTTTAACAAAAATGCTGTTGGCATTTTGATTAGGACTGTATTGAATCTGTAGATTGCTTGGGGTAGAATGGGCATTTGAACAATATTTGTTCTTTCAATCCATGAGCGTGGAATTTTTTTCTATTTGTGTCATCTTTAATTCCTTTAATTGATGCTTTATAGTTTTTGAACTATAGGTCTTTTACCTCTTTGAATATGTTTGTTTCTAGGCATTTTATTCTTTTTTGGTGCAATTATAAATGGTGTTTTCTTAATTTTTCTTTCTGCTTTGCTATTAGTATATAGAAATGCTACCAATTTCTAGGTATTAGTTTTGTGTCCTACAGGTTTACTGAATTCATTATTACTTCTAGTAGTTTTTTTAATGGGGTCATTAGAATTTTGTATGTATAGTGTTTATGTTCCCTGCAAATAGTGACAGCTTAACCTTTTCTTTACCAATATGGATGCCTCTTATTTCTTTTTCTTGTCTGATTGCTGTGGCTTGGATTTCCACTACTGTGTTGAATAAAAGTGGTGCCAGTAGATATCTCTGTCTTGTTCCTGATCTTGAAGGAAAAGCTCTCAGTTTTTCACTATTTTTTTTTTTAAAGGTAACATTTTTTTTTTAAAGATTTTATTTATTTACTTGTCAGATAGAGAGAGAGTGCAGGAGCAAGCACAGGCAGACAGAGTAGCAGGCAGAGGCAGAGGGAGAAGCAGGCTCACCGCCGAGCAAGGAGCCCAATGCGGGACTCGATCCCAGGACACTGGGATCATGACCCAAGCCGAAGGCAGCTGCTTAACCAACTGAGCCACCCAGGCGTCCCAGTTTTTCACTATTAATTGTGGTGTTAGCTGTGGATATTTCATAAAAGGCCTTTATTGTGTTGAGGTATTTCCTTCTAAGCCCATTTTTCCGAGAGTTTTTATCTTGAGTGGGTGGTGAATTTTGTCACATGCTTTCTTTGCATCAGTTAAGATGATCATATGATTTTTATCCTTTGTTTTGTTTATGTGGTGTATTGTGTTGATTGATTTGTGAATATTGAACCATCCTTGCATCCCTGGAATAAATCCTACTCGATCATGGTGATGATCTTTTTAATGTATTGTTGTATGTGTTCAGTATTTTGTTGAGGATTTTTACACCTATATTCATCAGGGAAATTGGTCTGTAGTTTTCTTTTTTTGTATTGTCCTTGGTTTTGGTATCAGGGTCATGCTGACCTTGTGGAATGTATTTGGAAGCTTTTCTTCCTCTACTATTTCTTGTGATAATTTGAGGAGAATAGGTATTAATTATTCTTTAAATGATAGAATTCACCTGTGAAGCCATCTGGTCCTAGACCTTTATTTTTTGGTAATGTTTTAATTAAATCAGGTCAGTTTTGTTACTATTGATCTGTTTGGATTTCCTATGTGGGAAATTATCAATTTTAAATAGAGCTCCTTAACATGGTTTTTAAAGCTTTTTAAAAACCTGACCCTGCTTATCTTTATATTCTGATCACTTTTTCTTTATTCATACTGAATTATTTTGATTCTTCATGCATGGTGTTTTATTTGTATCGAATTAATTTTGGTCTATCAAATACACTGTGCATAATCCCTCTCACCTCTTGATTCCAATTATCTGCATATGCCATACATGTAGATACATATAGATGATTTTAAGAAGGCAAAACAAAACGAAAACACATTTTTTTTACAGCAATTAGTCAGGTAGAGTATAAAACTAAAATTTCATAAATGAAGTCAAAATACAAGTGAAAATATTTGCAACTTAAACAAAGGCCAATTTATCTTGTGTACAGATAAGAAAAAGACCAAAAAAAAAAAGTAGAAAAATGAGCAAAGGAACTGAATAAATGGTCTAGTTTCATGACAATTTTAGAAGATACTGTTTTACTCATGATAAGAGAGATGAAGATTAAATTTATTCTGAATAACAAATTCTTAGCTAATATATTGACTAAAATCCAAATATATAGTTAAGAACTTTGTTGGTGGAACTGTAAAAAAGAGGCTCTCTCATCTACTAATTGTAGGAGAATAAATTGGTACGAGCCTGCTGGAGGGCAGTTTGCTAATATCTATCAATATACATATATATTTATATAACATACTGTTATAGTAGATAACATGTAGAATGCAATCAATAACTTCAGTAATTATTATATAGTTATTATAGTGATTTTGTTATTTGCATTGCATTATTTGTTATGACATATGATAATGCCTATAGTATATATACCTGTTTGTCAACATATATGCTTCTGTGTTTTTTGAGTGGGTGTATGTGTGGTCTCTGGACCTCACAGTTTCACTTCTGGGATTTTATCATGCAGGTATACTGGCACATGTATGAATTGACTTATGTATACATTTACTCAGTACCGTGTTATTTATAATAGAAAAAGGAAACTTAGATATCCATAAATAACTGGTTGGTGAGTAAGAGATGCTACATCTTTGCAATAGTATAGGATGTAGATGTGAGAAAGAATGAGGATGCTTTCTATGTACTTCAACATAGGCTACATGTTGTTAAGTGAAAACAGCATAGTATTTAATAGTGTGGATAGAAAAGAGTGTGTATAAAACGCTATCTTGTGTGTTAAGGGAGAGAAATAAAAATATATATTCATATTTGTATCAAGATTTCATAAGGTAATAAAACTTGTTATTTCAGGTGTTTTTGGACAGATTAAGAAGAGGGGTTGGAAGGGCTTGTTTACCTTATTTTTAAAAAAAATTTATTGTTTATGTTTGAACTATGTGAACATATTGCCTCTTAAAAATAAAATTAAAAATTTCATAAAAGGTCTTAAGGAAAATATTTTCTTTCTATTTTTTTCCTCATCAGTAAGCTGAAAAAGCTGAGTGAAGACAGTTTGACTAAGCAGCCTGAAGAAGTTTTTGATGTATTAGAAAAACTTGGAGAAGGGTAAGTACAAAAAATACGAAAGTAGCCTTAAGTAATGACAAAAAATTTGTAAAATACTACATAATCTTTCACTAGAGTATATTTTCTTAAGTTGAATAATAGTAATATAGCGGGAAAACACCTCAGCATCATAAGGGTCATATATGACATGCCCACAGCAAACATCGTATTCAGTGGTGAAAACAGAAAGCTTTCCTTCTAAGATCAGGTGTATGATATGGATGAACGCTGTCACTGCTTTTATTTAATATAGTATGGGAAGTCCTAGCTGGAGCAATTTGGAAAGAAAAAGAAATAAAAATATTGAAACTGTCTCTATTTGCTGATGACATAATATGATATATAGAAAATCTCAAAGAATCCATCAAAAAGTTGTTAAAATTGATAAAATAATAAGTGCATTATAGTTACATCAAAAAGAGGGAGATACCTAGGATAAATTGAACCAAGGAGGTGAAAGATCTGTTTACTGAAAACTGTAAGATGTTGATGAAGAAATTGAAGAAACAAATAAATGGAAAGATACTCTGTGCTCATAGAGGATTCATATTGTTAAATCCTTGTTACTGAAAGTAATCTATAGATTTAGTGCAATCATTAACAAAAAACCAGTGGCATTTTTCACAGAAGTAGAACAAACAATTGTACAATTTGTCTGGAACCACAGAAGACCCTAAATAGCTAAAGCAGTTATGAGAATGCAGAATCAAGCTGGAGGTATTATGCTCCCTGATTTCAAACTATATTATGAAATTGTAGTAATCAAAATAGGATGGTGTTGGCACAAAAGCAGATACCTAGATTAATGAAATATAATAACCCGGAAATAAACCCATGTATCTATAGTCAATTAATTTAGGACAGAGGTGCCAAGAATATTCAATCGGGAAGGGATAGTTTCTTTAAGAAATGATGTTGGGAAAAGTGGATAGCTACATGCAAAAGAGTGAAACTGGGCCTCTGTCTTATACCATACGTAAAAATCAGCTAAAAATGGATAAAAAACTTGAATGTAAGACCTGAAACCTAAAACTCCGAGAAGACATAGGCAGTAAGCTCCTTGATGTTAGTCTTGGCATGACTTTTTGGATTTGACACCCAAAGTGAAGGCAACAAAAGCAAAACAAAATAAACAAGTGTGACTACATCAAACTAAAAACTTTTGCACAGTGAAGAAAACCATCAATAAAATAAGCAGTTTCTGGAATGGGAAAAAAAAATATTTGAAAGTGATACATCTGATAAGGGGTTAATATCTAAAACATGTAAAGAACTCATACATGTTAATAGCAAAAATCCAGATATTTCCATTAAAAAATGGGTAGAGAATCTGAATAGATGATTTCCAAATAATACATCCAGATGGTGAACAGGGATGTGAAACATCACTAATCATCAGGGAAATGTAAATCATAACCACAATGAGATGACACCTCACACTTGTTAAAATAGTAGTTATCAAAAAGAAAAGAAATAATACGTATTGGTGAGAATGTGGAGAACAGGGAACTGCTGTGCACTGTTGGTAAGAATGAACATTGGTGCAGCCACTATAAAAAACAGTATGGAAGTTCTTTAAAATATTAAAAATAGAGCTATCATTAGACCAAGCAATATATATATATATATGTATATGTATACATATATAAAGAAAACTAGGTCACTGTTTTGAAGAGATATTTGTACCTGTGTTCACTGCACCATTATTTACATGGAAACAATATAAGTGTCCCATTGATGGTTGAGTGGATAAAGAAAATGTGGTATATACAGATAGTCCTCAACTTACATGGTTTGATTTATGAGTTTTCAACTTTATGATGGTGCAAAAGTCATATGCATTCGGTAGAAACCTTATGTCGATTTTGAATTTTAATCTTTCCTGGGCTAATGATCTATAGTATGATACCCTTCTTGTGGTAGTGGGCAGCAGAAATACGCCACAGCTCTTATTTAGCCATGCAAATGAAGGTAAACAATTGATACACAACAATTTCATGCTCATACAGCTGTTCTGTTTTTCACTTTCAGCACAGTATTCAACAAATTGCATGAAGTATTCAATACTTTATTATAAAATGAGCCTTGTGTTAGATGATTTTGCCCAACTATAGGCTGGTGTTAGGTGTAAGATGGGCTAGGTTAAGCTACCATGTTTAGTAGATTAAATGTATTAAATGCATTTCTTTCTTGTGATATTGTGAACTTATTATGGATTTAGCAAGACATAACTGTTTTATAAGTCAGGGAAGGTTTATATATACAGTGGAATAGTATTCAGTCATTAAAGGGCAATATGTTAAATGAAATAAGTCATAGTAAAATTCTGTATGATATCACTTATACGTAGAACCTAAGAAGCCAAACTCATAGAAACAGAGAATAAATTGGTGGGTTGCCAGAGGGGTGATAATGGGGAGTGGGGGAAATGGGTGAAAATAGTCAAAGGATATAAACTTCTAGTTATGAGATAAGTAAGTTCCAAGGATGTACATGTATAACATGGTGACAAGTTAATAAGAGTATGTTAAATATTTTAATGTGGCTAAGAGAATAGGTCTTAAAAGTTCTCATCATAAGAAAAAAATATTTTTGTGAGTTAGTAGATGTCAACTAAACTCATGGTAATCATTTTATAGTATATACATAAATCATTTTCTTGTATACCTTAAACTAGTAAATGTTATATGTCAGATTATCTCAGTAAAAGTGGAAAGAAAAAAGAATAGTAGTAGTAGTTAATATACTTTGTAGCAGTCGTAGCAGTCAGTATGGACTTAGAAAGACTGGATTGTGTTAGATCTGGTAATAGTGTTTTTCAGAGAAGTAGGATATATATATATATATATATGTATATATACACACACACATACACACTACTATTATATATATATATATGTATATATATATAAAGAAAGGCAGGAAATGTGTTGTAAAGTGATTCACAAAGATCTTATTAGTTCATTCTATATAGTATTCTTATTAATAAGCTTGAAAGATTTTGACTTTTTAGGCAAGTGAACATAAGGTTATCTTTCAGAACATTGAGATTCATTTTACTTGGGGAAAAATGAATAATAGGTTTAAATAGAGTGTCTCAGTGAGATAGAGGAATAGTTGATATTATTTAAAAATATAATTAAAATAAATTATGAATATGAATTTAAAATGTTTCATTTTTAGCACATGGGGCATTTAATAAAATGGCAGAGTATAGAAGAACGTTCAAAATAGTAAGAGGCACAAAACTATTAAAATGGTGTAAACCAACAAGAACAAGGAAAAAGAGAAACAAAAGTGTGAAGTAATAAGCTAAACATAAATTGGAAGGAATAAAATGAAATATATTTTTCACTAAATGTCAACTCTCCCATTAAGGGTGCCTGGGTGGAGCAGTCCGTTGGGCATCTGACTCTTGCTTTTGGGATCTCGGGGTCATGAGACTGGACCCCCTGTAGGGCTCTGTGCTTAGCATGGAGTCTGCTTGGAGTTTCTGTTTCCCTTTTCTCCTCCCCCTGCACTCTGTCACTCTCTCAAATAAATGGATAAATCTTAAAAAAAAAAAAAGAAAAATTAGTAGGGTCAATTAAAATGCAAAATCTAACAATATGCTATTTATAAAAGGCCTGTGTAATACAAAGGGTGGGAATGTAGGGATATTACCTATTAGAGATACCAGATAAGAAAGATAATCATACAAATAAAAATAAAAAGAAATAGGAGTAGCAATATTTATATCCAGTAAATTAGTTAAAGTTAAAAGATCTCAAGTGAATAAAAAGGGGTTAATATCCAAATAAAGAATAAACAGGGATATAATATATGACTTAAAAGACCATTTATATGAAATATGTCAAGTGCCAGTCACCAGGACAGTTAAATTTGTGAAGGAAAG
Organism: Taxidea taxus jeffersonii; assembly: GCA_003697995.1. Taxonomy (NCBI): domain Eukaryota; kingdom Metazoa; phylum Chordata; class Mammalia; order Carnivora; family Mustelidae; genus Taxidea; species Taxidea taxus. The sequence continues at coordinate 32,834 of RCUC01143784.1, read as the reverse complement.
CTATTAGAAATGTCAGGGGAATATAATAAAAGTTTATTCAGATAGGAGATTTTTATATATTGCTTGTAGAATTGGATAAGATTAACAGAAAAAAGGACAAAGAGGGTATAAATATTATAATTGATAAACTTGATTATATATATCTGTATCTATAACTACACATATTTTGGCATTCCTTTTTTTTTGGTATGTTCATGGAGCATTATTAATGAATTCTAGAAAAAGATTTTGCATGTCTCATTTTTTATTGTAGTCTAAAATGAGAAAGGTGATAAAATCCATACTTATTGGAAATTTAGACACATAATCTGAGGTAACCTATAGACTGAAGAGGAAATCACTAATTATTTAGAAAATGAAAAAGAAATAAACCATACCAGTATCTGTGGAATCCAGAGAAGCTGTAATTAGGGGGAAATATTTAGTGTTAAATAACTTCATTACTAAAAAAGAAAGACCAAAATAAATGAACTTAGTGCTTATAAATGAACTTAGAAAACTAATAAAATATACAAAAAAATTAGAGAAAGTTCATAAAAGAAGAATTTAAAATTAATGAAATGGAAAGTAAAATTTAAACATGATAAATACAAAAGCAGTTTCTTTTTAGCAGATCAATAAAATAGTTAAACCTCTTCTGATTTTGACTAAAGAAAAAAGAGCAAAAATAAAAGATTTGGAATGAGAAAGAAGATACAATCAATGATAAACGATTTGAAGAATTAAGAGACCACTGTATGCTGCTCTTTTGATGGCTCATTTAGTGATTGAAAAGTTGATGCTTTCATAATAAAATTTAAATTGTGTAAATTGACCCCCAAAGAAGTTAAAACTTAAATAAAGCAATTATCATGGAAAAGATGGGAGGACAGTTAGATATCTGTCTGTGAATTAAAAGGATAGCATCTCGGGGTACCCGGGTGGCTCAGTTGGTTAAGCATCCTTAAATCTTGATTTTGACTCAGGTCATGATTTCAGGGTCATAAGATTGAGCCCCGTGACGGGCTCAGTGGGAAGCCTGCTCAATGGAAAGCCTGCTGGAGATTCTCTTTCTCCCTCTCTCTGTGCCCCTTCCCCTGGTTGTGTGTGTGCACACACACTCTCTCAAATAAATAAATAAATCTAAGAAAAACAAAAAAAGATACCAGCTCACAGCACCAGTATTCACAAGAGCCCAATGTAGAAAAGTCAATCAACTGATGAATGGGTAAAGTGTGATATATCTGGACAACGGAATAATATTTAGCCATTAAATGAGTGAAGTACTGACACATGATACAGAATGGATGAACCTTGAGAATATTCTGTTGAGTGAAAGAAGCCAGATACAAAACGTCACATTATTACATGATTCTATTTATATGAAGAATCCAGAATAGATGTATCCATAGAGGCAAGAAAGCAGATTCCAAATGATTTGGAACTCGACAGAGGTAATGGTTCTACAACATTGAGAATGCCTAAATGCCACTGTATTATATACTTTAAAGTGCTTAAAGTGGTGAATTTTATGTTATATGCACTTTACTAAGAAAAAAACCCAGCTGAGTTTTTTAGGACACATCATTGCAGTTATTTTTATGAAGCCAGAATAACTTTAATATCTAGACCTAGATGTACAAAAAGAAAATTCAGCCTTACTTGGGTACCCATGATGATTACCATGATCTTTTTATCTCTGGTGGAAGGATGCTGCTAGTTCTTTTCACTTCCTTATGGTTCCCATCATTCATTAAAACTGAGGAGTCCAGGGGCACCTGGGTGGCTCAGTGGGTTAAGCCTCTACCTTCGGCTCAGGTCATGATCTCAGAGTCCTGGAATTGAGTCCCACATCAGGCTCTCTGCTCAGCGGGGTGCCTGCTTCTTCCTCTCTCGCTGCCTGCCTACTGGTGATCTGTCTCTCTCTTTATGAAATAAATAAAATCTTAAAAAAAAAACAACAACTGAGGAGTCCATTGCACTGTTAGCCTTCCTGACCTGCACTGCAGAGCTTCCAGTAGTGCTAGGAAAGGGAGTATCCTCTGGATCCTCTCAGTGAAGATAGTTAAGGGTTTGGTGAGCAGTGATGTATCCATTCCAGTATTCGATCTCCTTGAACCTTTGATCTCCTTCCTCTAATGTATACCGAGGATCAGTGGCATTTCTATGTAGGTCACTGTAGAGTCCAGGTTTCAGTTAACGAGCTGGGCATACCGTGAGGGACACTCCCAACTGTTTGAGATAAAACAGAGTCTGGAATTTCTGGTCTTGTATCCCCATCAGTGAATTCCTTTCTCACTGGAAATCTTGGAATCCATTCCCACATATATTCCTTAGAATATGGTGATAAAAACTGACAAAATCTTATAACTTTTTTGGTATGAATAGTAGGTGTTCTTGCATCATAGTTTCTATTCATTCTCCTGGTATATGGGGATTTGAGAGTAGTTCTAGGACTGGAAGCAATGCAAGATGGTGGAGGAGGGTTTACATTCTCCTGAAAAGTGACTGCCTCAGGTGAGGTCATTATGGAGTCTTCAGGCATTATAAGACTCATCTTCTTGGACTGGGGAATAGGGTTGCTTTTGTTGGCAAGGGATGCTTATAGGACTTGGGGGATTTAAGGTATTCAGATTAATAATCATCTACTTAAATGTCCCATTACCAAGTCTCTGGATACCTCTCTTTATAGTTAAAAGCCTGACTTTAACAGAATAGAGCTGGAGATGTGAATTTAGCTTGCAGTATAATCCAGCTTCCAGCTTAGATTAGACCTTGAGCTTGTTTTTGGAAGTCTCAGCCCTGTGCCTACAAGAATTAAGAAATTCTTTTGGAGGGGCACCAGGATGGCTCAGTCAATTAAGCGGCTGCCTTTGGCTCAGGTAATGATCCCAGGGTTCTGGGATCAAGCCCTGAATCGGCTCTCCACTCAACGGAGAGCCTGCTTCTCCCTCTCCCTCTGCCTGCTGTTCTACCTACTTCTGCTCTCTCTCCATCTCTCTAATAAATAAGTAAAATCTCTCTCTCTCTTTTTAAAAGATTTTATTTATTTATTTGACAGACAGAAATCACAAGTAGGCAGAGAGGCAGGCAGAGAGAGGGAAGCAGGCTCCCCGCTGAGCAGAGAGCCCGATGCTGGGCTTCATCCCAGGACCCTGAGATCATGACCTGAGCCGAAGGCAGAGGCTTTAACCCACTGAGCCACCCAGGCGCCCCAAATAAGTAAAATCTCTTACAAAATTAAAAAAAATTCTTTGGGGGGCATGCAGAAGTTTTCTGTTTCTCAGTCTTGAGCTGGAAGTTTAAGCTCTGAGTTTGTTATATTTGTTACATAACTTTTCCAGTGTAGGCCAGAGCAACTAGTCTGTTCTATAGTACTTGTACTCTTATTTTCACCATAGCATTCCTTTTTTTTTTTTTTAAGATTTTATTTATTTATTTGACAGTGAGAGTGAGAACGAACATAGGCAAGGGGAGTGGGAGAGGGAGAAACAGGCTCCCTGCTCCCCACTGAGTACTCTGTGTACTCTGGGTATAGAGAGTTTATTATAAAATTAGGAGCTCAGGTGACTTATGGAAGGGCCACAGATGCAAAGGTCATGAAATCTGCTGCTGAAGGTCACAGAGAAGCCAACAGTGAGTATCTCACCTTGAAACACTGAAGTGGTGTTTCTTAAAAGCTCACTGGTGGGTCTGTTGGAATCTTTGAGTCTTTGTGAAGCTCCTGCCAACTATCTCATTCTGTAGCAGCAATGTAGTGGTTATCAAAAGCTCAGCAGGAGGCCTCTGGGTCTGTCATCCCCCAGTTCATCTGCTACAACTACATCTGAAGAATGATGGTTTCTCCTTAACTTTTTGCCATTGAGATTTCATGCATATTCTTCTTATTGTCAGACTCTTAACTAGGATCCATTCAGGGAAAGGAATCTTCTCTTTTGCTGTGATGAGACTTTAGAAAGGAGTGATGGTGTTGCTTACTTCATGAGAGATAATCCAGCACTGAATTCTTTATTGACTTTTAAGGGAACACACACACACACACACACACACACACACACACAGGTTTATATGCATATATATGTATACTTACACATATGACTTTTAAGGGGATATGTGTGTGTGTGTTTATGTGTATAAATCAGCACTACCCACACAGTATCTCTGAGTATCAAACTAAATTACTTCGGAAAGTTTAAAGAAACAGAGGATGGATAAAATTCATTTTGTTAAGGTAGTTGCTTTATTACTGATTTTTCACTTATTTTGAGAGATTTTAAATTTGAAAGTGATTTTGCATAATTTTCTAATATTAGAAAACATTCCATGTCTTCCAATGGCTTTCTCTTCTGTAGAAATGATATAGTGAGAAGTATATGATCTTTGGAATCCTTATATGTTTAAATTCTGTCCTTGTTTGTTACCACTATCCAGGTCTCTGTTTCCTCATCTTAGAAAATGGTGATGGTAGTATTTTACCTCATAGTTGAGAGGGTTGAATTTGATAACACACATAAAACACCAATCCTGGTATCTGGCTGACAGTCAGAACAGTAAGTGCTAGCAGGGTTTACTTTGTCTTTTAATTCATACCAAAGTATACATGGCTTCTCTCTCTCATTGTTTCTGCTTTTTAAAAACACATAAATATTTACTTGGCAAAGTTTCAAGAGCTGTCGCAGAGATGGTTTTTGGGCAAGTGGAAGTTAGATCCCATTACTCATTTTATTAACCTGTCATCATGTGGTCTTGCTCTTGAGGAGGAGAAGGAGTGTTTGAGAAGATCTTGGATGTGTGACTTCGGGGAACCACATTCCTTGCTTCTCTAACTTCTCTAACCTCAGCTGAGGGTTTCATGTGCTTTTATGTAGTCTGAACAGGCTTGGGACTTTGATATTCTGGGGATGATTTTGCTTAAGGTGAGATAAGCCTTTTGTGCTAACTTGAGACTTTGGCTGTTTTTATTCTACATTTCATTCTTTTAATTTCCATTTATATCTTCTTAATGCTGCATTTGTTTGAGTTGACAAACCGTAAGTCTGTTTCTTTCATTCATAAGAAAAAAGCAAATCTTTATATATTAACTTTGTGATTTTAGTAGATTTTAGGTATATATTTGAAGCATTAAAACTAAGGTATAATTCACTTTTCTTATTTGTTTACTTTGATTTATCACCGTTAAGTGTTTTAAATTGGAAACGACTACATGCAAAAACTTGTAGATTTTTCTTTAATATTTATGATGTTTGAAAGGAAAAAATAAATGTCTTGGTTTCTTTTAGGTCTTATGGAAGTGTATTTAAAGCAATACATAAGGAATCTGGTCAAGTTGTTGCAATTAAACAAGTACCTGTTGAGTCAGATCTTCAGGAAATAATCAAAGAAATTTCCATAATGCAACAATGTGACAGGTATGAAGAGATTTTCTTTCTTTATTTACCTTCATTTTGATGAGCTTTGCTAATAATGTATAAGAAAATATATTTTTTGGTCATCTGGTTAGTTTTCTGACTTTGAATCTGAACTGAGACTAATCCTTCATGGAAGATGAGGATAGTTTTGGAAGGTTGTCTTTAGGACTAAAGCAGAAATGATGTTTTAAAGCAACATGCAGTGATAGAAAGCTCTCAAGCTGTTTTCCCATTTCAGGGGCAAATTTATGGGTGAAAATTATTTTTTGATGTTAAATGGGGTCATTTAACAGTCATTTTTATATAGTTGTTTCTACTAATTAAAAACAGCCATGTTTTATGTAACTCTAATTCGTTCAACAAACATTTACTGAGCTTTCCCCATGGACCAGGTACTGTACCAGGATCTAGGAATACCAAGAGAACTAAGATACCGTTTTTCTTCTTGAGGAGCTGCTAACCTAATTGGGAAGACAGATCCTTAAAGAAATAGCTGAGCCACAGCACAGTCACTCTGCTGACTGTTTGCAAGGGGTAATGTGAGAGCTGGGAGGCAGGGCACCTCCCCCAGCCAGGAGTTATGAAGTCTGGCATGCTGAGGAAGAATTAATTAAAATTGGGTAAAGAAATGGAGAGACCAGAGAGAGTAAAGAGAATTACAAGTAGAGAGGTGAAAAACAACACACTGGTATGTGCTGTTCTGACAAGGTTTAGAATTACTAGAGTGGAAGGTGTGAGACGGAGTTTGGTGTGAAATGATTTGGGATAGGTAAATAGAGCTGATCATGAAGGGTCTTTATGCCCTTTTAAATAGCCCGGTCAGGGATGCAGAGTTTATACATTAAGACTATGTTTAGCCTCTAGTTACTTAATTGAAAAGAGATTTTGTTATTCTCTCTTTAAAGAAAGTCTACAGGTAGCAGCAACAAAGTGACAACTGTCTCAGGCTTCTTTTCTTACACTGTGCTGTCCTTACTAAGCCCTGCCCATGCTTATTGTCTCATGGTTATAAGAGGGCTACTCTTGCTCCAGTGTTATGTTTATGTTCCAGGCAGAAGGAAAAGGGAAAAAGCAGTAAAGGGCTTTCTCAGAAACCCTCAGCTTACGTTTTATTCATTAAAATTGAGTCACATGGTATCTTACAGCTGATGACTTAGGGGATCTGGACACACTGTTACCCCTAATTGAATCAGGGCCCCGTTAGTAAGAGATCTATGAAATACTTTCCTTTCCAAAAGTGTATCGAATTCATATATTACATGTCCTTTGGCTAATGAGGTGACTGAATAGTCGTAGAGGAACTTTTTTTTCTTGAGTTTGTTCAGGTTTGCTTTTCTTTATTGTATGCTATATATTTAGATTATATTACATATTTTTCATAAAGATTGCATACCTGGAAATTCAAGTGGTTATAGAAAAAAAAAATTATGGAGCACCTGGGTGGCTCAGTGGGTTAAAGCCGCTGCCTTCAGCTGTCGTGATCCTGGAGTCCTCGGAAAAAAGAAAAAAAATTATACATTCCTCTGCTCCCAGATCAAAATATGTAATTCCGAGGTTTTCCCAGATCTTGCTATTAATTTGGTTAATTTGATAAGAATGTGGTTCCCACAGTTTGATGTAGAAAAGGAAAGACTGAGATAGAGTAATGTTAGACCTATCAGGTACTTAATACTTGTGTGTTGCTGTTATTACTTTGTTATTATCACTAAATATAGTTTAGGGACTAGTGTTGTCCTCTAGAGATTTTAATTGAGTGTGCTCTAGGAAAGGCAGGGTCTCAAATACTACTTGCTATACATGTCTTCCTCTGACCTTGGTACGTCTTGGGACCTATCAGCTCTTGCTCACATTTCTTTCTCAGCTTCCTGTTCGTTCACCTTGCTTTCATTTTTGACTCCTCCAACTCATTTTCTCCCCTGAAGCTAGAGTGATCACTCTAAAATGCAAACCTAAAGAGGTCATTCTCAGTTTAAAACCTTAAGTGTCCCATGTCCAATATCCCAGGGATGGCATATAAGACCCTTCATATTTATGCTTACGCTTCCAGTCTTCTCTCTTACCTGTGTTTCTCTTTTAAGCACATGTTTACTTGCATTCTCTGTCAGCTGACTTAAATTCTGTGAATTTGGGATTATATCTTACGAAGTGCCTTTGGACCTTGCCACATAGTGATTATTCAAATACAGGTATCACTGATTCTTGTCTGGGTGACTCAGCTGGACCATATCCAGAAGGGACTTTACATTTAACATTCTTAGATCACATTTTTAATTGTTGCAGGTAAGCCTCTCAAATTCCTGCTCTGTTCAGGGCATCATCACCTATGTAGTCTTTCCATAACAAAACAGAGTCGTCTTCGTTTCTTTTTCTGGTACTTCTGATGACACTGTGTTTTAGATTCTCCTGCTGCATTGTCCTCACTATCTTTATCCTTCCTTTCATTCTCTGAGAAAAGGAATCCTATTTCTTACCACATATGCAATGCCTAGCACTGTACTTTTTTATTGGTTGAATGTGAATGGATATGGTATGCATATGGAATATGGAAGAGCATTATAGGTTGAGGAAACCATAGGGAAAACTGGTCCTTGTTCTTGTTACATACTTTAAACTACTAAGGGGAAAGAAAAGGAAAGAATAAAAGGGGAAGAAAACGTGAATGTGTTTTTAGAAATTTTGTACCACTTTATAGCAGAATGCTTTGTAGGTAGTAGGGATATCTCAAGTATTTGTTGAATGAAATAAGTAGATGGATGAAACAATTACTGGCTCATGCCTTTTGGATTTTACTTTCAGGTTCACTATTCATATGAAATAGTGAAGGATCAGAAAAATTAGTAAGTTAAAAGATCCTAAAAATGCTAAAAGATAGGGCAAGTGAAAAATAAACTAGGAAATGACAGAAGCAAGCATTATGTTTTAGCTACGAATTAGTAGTGTTAATGTAGATGTGTTATTGGGAAACTGGCATAAAAATGATTTGAAAGAAAACAATACAAATTGAAAAATACCCACTTACAGCAGTGGAATTTGGTTAGAGAAAATGAGATTCGCATTTCTGAAATTGAAAAAAGTCTATTTAGCTAGTTGGGCCCTTGGCAAATTATCTTGCTTTCTATCTCCAAAAAGAGACTAGAGGGTGTTTAAATTTTTTTAATTCATTTTAGTAATATTAAACATGTGTTTAATACTACATTTTGGCATAAATATTTGAGGAAGCCCATCTGCTTTGTTTATTACAGAATCTTTTGTGTCTAGTCCAGTGCTTGGCACAGAGTAGACATTTAATAAATATTTGTTGGATATGTAAATCATAGAATGTTAATGCTAGACTGGATCTCTATTAGTTTAGAGTTTTGCAAACGTACTCTGCTCTAAGGAGGTGGGAGTATTTTCCTCTAACAATGAAGAATTGAGCAGAATGAGAAACTTTAGTCATTGCTTTCATCTTTTTTCTATATTGGGACTCATTCTAAAATTTTATTTGAGGAACAGGCTCCTGGTACTAAAGTATATTTTAGAACTATTTTACAGGTACAGAAAATGAGACTTAGAGATTTTACGTGGTTGTTCAGGATCACACAGCCAGTTAGGGCCTGCGATGCTGAAAGAACCCACATTTGCTGACTCTAGGGCTAGCGCTGAGGAAAGCAAAGTCTACCAAAAAGATTCCAGCAGTTCAAACTGAAGCACTCTCAAGGCACTGCTCGGGGTAGAGGCAGGAGCTGGTCAGTAATACTTGGGAATACTATGTCCTAGATAACGTGGATCTAAGGGAGCCACAGTTGACACAGCCCCTATATTCCTGGTCCCTACACTCCTCAAGGAACTTCTCATATGTTAAGCAGGAGAAATGTATTGTCACCATGCATCAAGGCACACGCTTACTCACTTATTTATTCATTCAACTAATATATATTGAGTACATATGCCGAGGGCAGCCTTTATGTGTTGTTCACAGGAGATACAACAGGGAGTGAGTCTTAGAGGGATGTTTAGTCAGATAGAAGAGGCAGGTGACTAACTGTGCTGTTTTAATGCAGTGTGAAAACGGCTGTGATAAGGTAAATATGAGGAACTCTGTGGGCTGGAGGACATACCTAACATCTCAGCATTGGAGACTCAGGGAAAGCTACCGCGGGGAGGTCATACCCAAACTGAGTGACTTTGGTTGGCTTAGTTTGGGGGGCAAAGAGGAGAGGTGATCCGTGTGTTGGGAATAGCACATTTTTAGCGGGTCTGCTTAGAGGCTTCTGCCAGTATCGCTCCTCTCCTACCCATTCTGTTTGCTGATATTTCTGGGTAAAATTCCATTTAAACACGGTTAGTGAGGGCCCCAAAAGTTTGAAAATCACCATGTCTAAAGATTTGTGATGAATTTTGGCAATTTGTATCAGTTCATGTGTATGTATATTCATTTTTGGATGGGCCAAGAAGTGACTTGCTGTGATTGAGGTTTCTTTTTTTTTTTTTTTAAGATTTTATTTATTTATTTGACAGAGAGAGAGATCACAAGTTGGCAGAGAGGCAGGCAGAGAGAGCAGGGGGAAGCAGGCTGCCTGCTGAGCAGAGAGCCCAATGCAGGGCGGGGCTCGATCCCATGACCCTGAGATTATGACCTGAGCCAAAGGCATAGGCTTAACCCACTGAGCCACCCAGGTGCCCCAATGATTGAGGTTTCTATTGGGAAGAGTTCAGTTTCCATAGGAGAGTTCATATTGCCTTTGTGAAAGCACTGTGTTACCCCCTCAAGTTTAGAACACTATTAAGGTTGTAGAAGGATGTTAAGGAAACTTTTATGTAATGAAAAATAGCCATTTCTTAATACTGTAATTATCACATGCTCATATTGGGAAGACTTTAGAAAATGTTTGCAAGACATTTCTATTAAGGACTTTTTCCCAAAATATACAAAGAATCCTTAAAACTTAACAAGGATACAAACAACCCAATGAAAAAAATGGGCCAAAGACCTTCACAGAGACCTTACCAGCACAGACTTTCTGATGGCAGATAAGCACAGGAAAAGATATTTCACGTCCTGTGTTGTCAGAGAAATGCAAATTAGCACAACAGTGAGATACCACACTGAACAACTGTTCAAATGGCCCAAATCTCGAACACTGACAACACTAAATCCTAGTGAGGATGTGGAGCAGAAGGAGCTCCAGTCATTGCGGGTGGCAATGCCGAGTAGTATACCCAGTTTCGAAGTCAGCCTGGTTGGTTTCATATAAAACTAAACATACTTTTAACCATATGATCCAGCAGTCATACCCAAAGGAGCTGAAATTTATGTTCACATAAAAACCTGCACATGGATGTTTATAGCAGTTTATTCAGAAACTTGAAAGGAACCGAGATGTCCTTTAGTCGGTGAGTGCACAAACTGGTACATCCCGACAGTGGAATATTATTCAGCACTAAAAGGAAATGAGCTATTAAACCATGAAAAGACAGCGAGGAAACTTAAATGCATATTATTAAGTGAAAGAAGCCAGTCAGAAAAGGCTACCCACTCTATGACATTCTGGAAAAGACAAAACTATGGAGGATCAGTTGTTGGTAGGGGTGAGGAGGGTGGGAAGGATGAATAGGCAGGGCACAGAGGATTTTTAGTGTAGTGAAACTACTGTGTATGATGTTGGTGTAGAGTAGATTCTCAGCTGTGTGCTCAGGAGGGGCATGTTGGTGATGGGCGAAGCTATTCTTGTGTGGGGACGGGGAGTGTATGGGAAGTCTCTGTATTTTTCACTCAATTTTACTGTGAACCTAAACCTCTGAAAAATAAAAACTATTAAAAATACCTTTAGCAATACATGGTTATCTTCAATTACAATGAAATTCAACTTAGTATAAAAATGTTAGTTACCTTTTAGGCAGTAAAAATTAACATCTGAATTTCCATAAGAAGCTTAAACATAACGATTCACTACAAATAATTTGTAGCACAAGTAGTGTTTATTTAAGGTGCAAATAGACCATAAGAGTTTGTTGTGCTTCTTCCACTTTTCGCTCTGTTTTTTCTCACTTCTCATTTTATACTGTTTCTATTTTGAATCGTGATACTGGCAGAAGACTGGCAGGATAAAGGGTGTAGAGGAGGTGTGAAAAGGAGACAGGAATGGAGATGATATGATCATTAGGCATGGAATGAGAGGGAGAACCTTTCCCCCCCGCAAAAGGAAAGATGATAATGTAGTTTTACTGGGTTGAAGGTGTTAAAGAGGGGAAGGGAAACAAATACATGGGACAGGAGAAAGAGGCGATGGGAGATGGCCCGGGAGAAAAGAGTAGAGCATGGCTCATGATTGCCACTCCAGTTATCAAGGCATCACATTTCACCTTTGCTTCCTGGTGCGTGCAGTAATTTGACTTATATCTTCCTTGTCCCGCCCCCCCAGTGGAATTTTCTAAGTCATATTGAACTATTTAGCTGTGCCAAAAATGTACAGAATTGCTGGGTTCACATTTGTCCTGTAAGTCCATACAGTGGCTTAGTCAAGATTCTTAGGAATTATGGCTGAATTAGAATTTTGTGTGTTGCTTAAAATTATATAAATAACATAGAGCTTGTGTCTTGAAGGAAACTCTTGTCTAGCGTTCAAGAATCAATGTGTAGTTAAAAAATAGATATTAGGATATCTAAATAACTGTACAGTTAGTTAACTGGCCGGCTGAAATGAACAGTGTCACCTTTGACCCCTGACAGTCTCGCATGTGATAATCCTCTTTAAATGCTATTTGATTGTATTATTTTTTTGCATGAATTTCTTCAGGGATTCCTCATTGCCTTGATTGACATTTCTTGTCACTAAAGTTTACCCATTTTTTCCCTACTTCTGTCATTAGGCCATATATGTTGTTCAGTGAATGCTGGTTATTTTAAAATGATACATGAATAAATGATGAATGAATTTGAATGAACGATGTGTGTCAGTGGAAACAGCCTGAGTCAGAAATCCCAGCTCTTGTACTCTCGCTGAGCACATTTGTATCTGTGTATGTAATTTTTTTTAATTACAGCTTTAAATTTTAATATTCACTGGCCAGTCTTAAACTTATGTTCAGTGTGCAGCTGAAGGGAGGCACAGTGAATAAAGCCCTGAAGACTCGCTTACTGCCGCCTGGCTTGCCAATCTGTGTCATTATCAGGTTCTGCTGAATGTTACCGTGCAAATGTCTCTGGAATTTGTTCTCTTTTCTTTTTTTTTTTTAAACTCCCACTCCAACTCACTACATGGCGTTTTACAAATGTAGGTTTTATTATTATTTAGGTATGGTGACATAAATTGTTATACTTCTGGATCCCAAGAGATGCGAGCCAGTCATACAAGATCTGGTGAGAAGGGGAGGGAAGGCTTATACAGGGAAGCACCAGGGTCAGTTAGGAGGCAGAAGAAGAGAGCAGAAAATATTGGCAAGAGCCTTTGTTGTGGTTCTGTGGAAAGGAATGGATGAGATAGCGTAAACAGGCTTCAGATTGGTTAGTTCGAGTAATTTCAGTGGGGTCAGGGGTGTAGGGCAGTCCCTCCTTGTCTGGTATTCGGCTCTGGGTTGATGAGGTTAGGGAAATAGTGGCTCTGGAGGTGGTGGGGGGGTATTGGACTTCTGATTGGTTTGATTGCATATGAAGGGAACACTCACAAGTGCTATCCCTCTGAAAGAGCTGATCCTAAGAGGTTTCAGATGTCAAAGCATCCCCAAAACAGAAAATAAGAAGATAGTCCCAATGCAATCTCTTTCATGCCTAGATTAACATGATCTTCTAATTGTTCTACCTGTGTCCATATTTGCTTTTCTACAATTTAGCTTTGATGCAGCAGCGAGAGAAATCTTAAAAGTGTAAATTAGGTCACCTTATTGCTCTGCTTAAAATTCTTCTCAGATCTTCTTTTACATATCTAATAAAGCCCACTTTTCTTACGTTGGTTTTGAGGCCCTTCATTATCAGGCTCCTGCCTCCATCTGCAACTAATAGTAGTCTTCAGTCACTGAATTCTAGGCAGACTCATCTTTTGATTTCGCAAGGATGATTTGTTCTTTCTCTCCTCAGGGCCTTTGCACACAAGTTCTCCGTGCTTGGATGCTCTTTATCTGGTTAACTTCCAGCCAACCTTTGAGTCTTACCTTAAATATTATTCTTTTGGGGAGGCCTACATTAAGTCCCTTCTGTTAGTTTTTCTGTGATTATTTCTTTGCTCACTTAGTGACCGCTTTTTTGGGTACATATAAGAAGGGAGGTACTGAGGATAAAATGGAGAGCAAGCCAGACTGGCACCTAACCTCATGAAACTTCTTTTCTTCTGGGGTAGACAGATAAAAGTCAGTGACAAAATAATTACGAGATACTGCAAGTGCTTTAAAATTGTGAAAGAAGTATAGATGTAGAAGCTATCAGAAGATGACCAATTGTAGGCCACTATTCTATATTACCTTGGCAGTTTTCCAAATCTAAATTGTAATCCACAGCCGTTCAAAGAAGGGGGGATATTTTGTTGGTAAAGCTCACCTCTATCTACTTTAAAGGTTTTTCCATATACTCTAGTGCTTTCCAAGTCAGGGACTACCATGGAATATGGATGTTAGTCCATTCTTTCATATGAACTAAGAACAGTTTTAGTAGAGAAATGATGAATGCAAAATAAAGTCTCAGTCAGTTTATCTCATGGCAGCCCCCTCCCCTTTTAAAACTACAGTTAGTAATTGTATTTTTCTGTGGGTTTACTTCTGTAATACCAGTGTATTTCATGCTGGTGTGTGCTCTTTGAGTCAGAATTGTGTTTGTGTGGTTCACCACTGCATATTGAATATCTGGCTTAGGCAGAGGGTCAATGAATGAATGTTGAATAAATGACAGAAACTGTATTCAGGTATGCGTCCTTCATTTGGCTGTTTAGCCCTATCTGCTTGAATACTTTTCTAGGTTACCATTATTGAGGCCATGTTTTATGATATAGAACTGTTGGACCTTGGTCCACAGACTTGATTATATATTAGAATGGACCACAAAGTATTTTTTGAAGAGAATTTTACCTGTCCCCAAAGCCATTCTCTTGACTCACCCCTAAAGAGAAATAGAGTTGCTTTTTCAGGTAGCCACCCAAGTTAGGATTCCTAATTTTCATAAGGGCTATCAGTTCTACCCTTAGAACTGCTGATTACTCCAGTGTATTACAAGATAAAATATATGTTTTCTGTGTGCTTTTCAGTGAATATAATTGAATTTATTGTTACTTAATACCTTCAAAATTTTGAATGAGAACATTGATATTTAAAGAAGTTCTTTGAAGACTGTTCTTCTGGAGTGAGGTTTAACTCTGGGTCTATATCAGAGTCACGTATAGAAGTTTGTTTTTTTTTTTTAAGATTTTTATTTATTTATTTGACAGAGAGAGATACAGCAAGAGAGGGAACACATGCAGAGGGAGTGGGAGAGGGAGAAGCAGGCTTCCCACTGAGCATGGAGCCGGATGTGGTACTCGATCCCAGGACCCTGAGATCAGGACCCCAGCCAAAGGCAGATGCTTAACGACTGAGCTACTCAGGTGCTCCACCCATAGAGCTTTTAAAAGACCTGTTGAATTAGAACCCCTAAGGTGTGGGACCTGGGTCACTGGTGTTTCTGATACATAGCCAGGTTAAGAGCAGACTCTCTGTAAGGTTTCTACATGGGCACTCATACCCCAAAGAAGTGTATGGAAAGAAGTCTTTTTTATGTTTCCCACAAGTTGAAGTTCTGGGTGTGTAGGTTGGTTTCATTTGTTTGTAAACAAGCACTTTTCTTCTGTGGTCCAGTGAATACTTGGGAACTCCTGGTATTTACTTTCCAATCTCAGCACCTACCGAAGTTGAGTGTGTCTGCAGAGTAAAGGTGTCAGATGGGAAGTAATGAGTGATGTGGGTAGAGAGGTAGATTTGGAAAGTCTTATATGTGATATGAAGCATTTAAGCTCTTTTCCTTTTAGTAATGGAGAGCCACTGGGAGTTTTGTTCTGTTTTTTGTTGTTGTTGTTGTTGTTGTTGTTTTTAATGGGAGAGCAATATGATCAGTTTATTTTACTTTTGTTTTAAAGGAAGGTAACCTTGTCAAGAACACAGATTAGAATGGGGGAGAAAACTGTGACAAGGAGACCAGTTAGGAAGCAGGTCTGTACAGAGGTTACAGGAGCAGAAGGATAAATGAGGAGTGAATTCCAGCCTTGTAGCTTCCTTTTTTAGTATGAGTCCTTAAGCTTCAGTCTGCTCTACTGATGAGTCGGCTAAAATTAAAGGCTCGACTGAGAAGTCTTCCCTGACTGTCCTCTTTGACCTCTTGTTTTGGTGGTCTCTTTTTGTCGTCTTTTATAATACTTTTCATTTGTTATTATTTGGTTCTTGTGTCTTATTTATTGCCACTTTTCATGATAACTGCTACTGGATAAAAATATCTTTTGAACAAGTTGTCCCCTAAATATGCCATTCTTGTTTTGTCCTTTCTACTTTGTGCCTTTGCTCATGGCCTTTCTTTTTGCTAGAATGTTCTTATCTCTTCTCCACCCATATTTTGAAGTTTTAACCTTTTTTTTTTTTTAAGATTTAATTTATTTATTTGACAGAGATCACAAGTAGGCTGAGAGGCAGGCGGGGGGCGGGGGCAGGGGGGAAGCGGGCTCTCTGCTTGGCAGGGACGTGGGGCTCAATCCCAGGACCCTGGGATCATAACCTGAGCCGAAGGCAGAAGCTTTAACCCACTGAGCCACCCAGGCACCCCTAACCTTTCTTTCATAGTTCAAATCCCTCCCTTTCTATAAATTCTTTCTGCTGGCTCTACCATTTCCTTATTTTAGTTCTTATAGCATTTAAACCATCTACTACGTAGTTTATGCTACCTTATTTTTATTTTTTACGTATTCTGTGAATATGGATACTCTGCCTTTTTCAGTTGGGCAAGATGTTTTACATATCAGTATATATAGCTTGCCCTTAATAAATATTAAGTATTAAATATTAAATAAACGTGACTATTTAAGTCTATATAGGCTAAAAACAGGCTATAAACGTAGTTTATTTTGCTCTGAAAGACATAAAACTTCAGTTCAGAAATATTTTAAATTGTTAATTTTACTTATCTGAATTTAAAGCAAATATAGTTGTAATCGGGGTGTCTGAGTGGCTCAGTTGGCTAAGCTACTGCCTTCAGCTCAGGTCATGATCCCGGGGTCCTGGGATTGAGCCCCACATTGGGCTCCCTACTCAGTGGGGAGCCTGCTTCTCCTTCTCCAGAGCTCTGCTACTCTGTCTGCTTGTGTCTCTCATGCTCTCTGTCAAATAAACAAATAAAATCTAAAAACAACAACAACAACAACAAAAAAACAACCAACTGGAATTTTAAAGGCCCAAATAAAAGAGAATTAAAAATAATTTTTTGGCTTCGTTGAATTATAGAGTATTTTTAAAGTTGAGTATTATTATTTGACTGAATGTAAGCTCCTTAAAGATTTATATTTAAAATGCTTTATTAAAATATCTTCATTTATTCCTTATGTTATATACTAAATCCTTTGCCAAAACAAAGCCTTATTTTCTTGGGAATCACTCAAAGCATTTGCGCCTCCTATGCTTTGTAATCCTGTTAAATTTCATCCATGAATGAAAGCCTAATTACACACAGTTGCTGAACTCTACATATAGACAATTTGATGTACAAAGATATTTACTCATTAAGTTAACTTATTGGGACAGTATGAAATGTTGGAAATACTTTGTATTGGGATTAAGAAATAATTTTCTTTGGGAATTAACTAAGTTTAATTGTCTGTGTATTTTTCTTTAGCCCATATGTTGTAAAGTACTATGGCAGTTATTTTAAGAACACAGACCTCTGGATTGTTATGGAGTACTGTGGTGCTGGCTCTGTCTCGGACATAATTAGATTACGAAACAAGACGGTAAGTATTTTTAAATTGTTTTGCTAATCTCATTTCTAAAGATTCATACTTTAGAATCTGACTAGGTAAGTATTTTGTTACAAAGAAAATATCAGTGTGAAAAAAGGAGAGGTTTTACAGTGTAAAAGGATCTAGTACAAGGTGTGAGAACCAGCCATATATCTTTGTATGGCAAATTTGAGAGTCATGTAATTGTTTGATTTATTTGTTAGGAAACTTGGTAAATCACCGAGAATCTACCATAGTACTCCACTTCTTCATTTAGAATCAGTATGTAAGTTATGGCTAGAATTTTTTTAAAGTTCATAATATTTATGGTACTTCTTTAAGTTTTTTGTGTTATAATCTATGTTTGGTAAACAACTGAAGTGTTATGTTTCTGAATTTTAAAAAATAATTAAAAACAAATTTTGTCTTTATTTTCCCAAATATTGTCAGGAAATTGGAAAATGATAAAGCTAGCTCATAATTGTGTGTGTGTGTGTGTATTCAAGTTAGTGAAATGTGTTATTTAATAGTCCCTTTTTATGGTTATGCTTTAATTCTAAGTAAAAGAGTTATTAACAGAATTGTTTAATTTATGCTAGAAATGCACCTAATTTACTTGGATAATTAATAAGGTCAAAAGTGACCTTTTTAATCTGTGAATTTAGAGTAAGAATGAATCAGTGAAATAATTATAATTCTATAGAACAGTAACCTAATTACTATAAGACATTACTGTATGATGTCAACATATTTCAGTGAAATACATTCAGAAAAATATTAAACTACTTGAGTCAGTTTGTGGTTAACCAGAATCATATTAAAGTTTGGGGAAATACGTTGTAAGTTTATCCTACTAATTTTTTTTTTCTGTTAGAGAAAATAAAGTAAATAGGATTTCTTTTAAAAGAAGTGAGATAGAAATTAAAATCATCCCTGTTTTGACAGAATGAATTAAGTGATTTGTGACATTCTAATTATATATTTTAGAATTTCTATGGTGCTTAACTAGTGTTTATGTAAATCAGATGACTCTTGAGTGGCAGAACAATGCTTTAATTATACTCCAGTTAGAGAAGTGTTTTAAAATCATTTCAGAGCTAAACTCAGTGTATTTGGTATTTTAAATTACCAAATATTAGAAATATGAAGTAAGAATGTGTAAAATGGAAAATCTGTTTTCTTGATTTTAAATTTTAATATTACCATTGTGAATAGATAGGAAATACTGGATTCAAGTACTTTATTATATTGTTGCCAGTAATTACAAAATGTGAAGGTATGCTGTAGTTCTAAAATATGGATATGAATGAGTCATTATCCTCAGGAATCTCCTTTACCCCTTATCAAAGGGAATATTTTACCCCTTCACATTTTTTTTTTTTTTTTTTGGAAGACAGAATCCACTGAATATACCGGGGAGTCACACATTTGGAATAGTTTGTTACTCTCACAGAACAGTTATCCTTGGGTGTGGGGTAGCATGGAAGAATCTGATTCCCAGATATGAAAAAGAACTCAGAGCAGCTCGGAATAGGATCAGGAGCTGTAGGTTTATTGTCTCCAGGTATTGCCTTCAATAACAGCTCCTGTTAAATCTCTAGAACACTTGCATCCTACTTTTCTTTCCTTTATGTAACATCAGAAAAGAGTTCCACTATTGGGAGGATTAGTAATACAAGATTTGCATCATTCCTTTTTTTTAATAACATCAGAAAAGAGTTCCACTATTGGGAGGATTAGTAATACAAGATTTGCATCATTCCTTTTTTTAAAAATGCCTGGACATTGTAAACATTTGATCATTTT
Organism: Taxidea taxus jeffersonii; assembly: GCA_003697995.1. Taxonomy (NCBI): domain Eukaryota; kingdom Metazoa; phylum Chordata; class Mammalia; order Carnivora; family Mustelidae; genus Taxidea; species Taxidea taxus. The sequence continues at coordinate 13,723 of RCUC01143784.1, read as the reverse complement.
ATAGGAATGATCACTGGAGTGATAATCCTAATTATCTGAATTTCAGAGGTGTGGCTGTTACTGATTAATCGGCTGGCTTTCAAAAATGTGACCAGTGAAACAGTTGTCCTTGATCTGTTAAAATTCACTCTAGTAATTAATTGTTTTCATGGTCACAGAACAATCACTTTTTTCCCAAGGGTATGGGAACTTTTTTTTTTTAGAGTTTATATGCTCTTTTGTTTTTTGTTGTATGCTTTGTTGTTTCTTTTAATTTATTAATTTAATGTACCTATTCAGTACATTTTAGACAGCACAAGACATTCTTATTATTTATATTATCAGTGTTTATGCTTTTCATTGTTCCTTATTCTTTTCTGATTTCTCAGTTGCTTGAAGAACATGTCCTTTAGTGCTTTTACATGGGTATGATGGCGATAAGTGAAAATGTTACTTCACTTCATTTTTGAATGATATAATTAGTGGGTAAAGAATTCTAGATTGGCAGTTTCTTTTAGTTTTTGATTTAAAAGGAATGACTTTTGGAGGACCACCTAAGTAACGTCTTGTAGAATTGTGCTTGTCTTTGAAAGATAACTCATTAGGGATAAAGTATTGCTGATTTTTAATTATCGATTGCTATCTAGTTTTGATCAGATGTTTCCTTGAAAATTAAAGATACAGGAAAAAAACAAATCTGATTAAGTTACATACCTTTTAAAAAACACTTGTTTAATCTGTTTAGCTTGAAGTATAACATTGTTTATGCCTTACCTCCTCCTTCTCTGTACAGTTTTATAACTTGTCACTTTTATTATGCACTTTAGAATAGAAATGTCTCCTAAAATAGAAACTGGATTCATATTTTGGTGTTTTTGTAAATGTTACTTCCTTATCCTCTCCTCCACCTTTGAGTGTTTCCCTTACCACCAGGCTTTGCCTAGTGAATTTGCATTCTTGAGGGACCAGCTCACCTATCATGTCTTCTTTGAAACTTTTCCTGTTTTCCTGAGTAGTTTCTTATCTAATTGGTTCATTCATTAATTAGGTAAGTCTTTACTGTATATTCACAAGCATAATAAATTCTATCTGCTATTATTATTATTATAATTTTTACTATTGTTATCGCTTTTTTACATATTTTGACTAGTAGGTAGACTTTGCACCTTTTTTTATGTGTATTGGCTCTTTTATTCCTCTTTGTGCTTATCTTTTTGTTATTGTTGTTGGCATTTTTCTTACCAGTTTTCAGGATTGCCTGACAGTTTGCTAATCGTTATATGAGCCCTTCATATATTTTAAAAGTCATAAAACCAATTATCTTACTGTCAGAATAGGTAATAAAGAAGGAGCTTCGAAATACCTCTTTCAGAAGTTTTATACCTTGACCTATACTTTTTCTTTGGGAAACATCTAGGAAAAGATAAAGGCATAGAATTAGGTTTAAGAATTAATTAGGCATATTCCAGTGATTGGACCTGAGGCTGAGCAACAAAGGGTTGGTATTGTATCTATTTGAATGTTGCTCCTTAACATGGGGCAGATCAGAGAGTTGGCATTTGAGCTGATAATGAATGGTAATTGTGGTAATCAGTGGTGGTACTACTAGAAATAGGATGAAGCTGAAACCTATATTCCAGTGTGTGATTAGAGTTTCTCTGAGTCTCCTGGGTGCATTATGAGTAAATGAGATGTTAAGTGGATGTATTCATTAAATTTTTGCTATATGAACATATAGTTAGTATTCATTGAATCTTTCAACTTCTGAATGTTGGGGCATCTATAAATATATGTGAGTTAAATTCCTGATTTCTGTGATCAGACTCACAAACACAGCTCAAGCCCTAATGTCATGTATTTTAGTAATTGACTATTTTTCAAAATAATTACATTGTTTTGAACTGTCTTTTAAGTGTGGTGAAACCTATGTATAGATAACCCTGCTGTGGTATCTAGAAAGCACACTTAATTGGTCAGCTGTTGGTGTTTAGAAAAATAGTTGCATTTGCCCTTCCTTAGTGTAAACCACTCAAGGACAGACATTTTTATGTATTCATTTTGGAAATATAAGTGCCTGGAGTAGCTTCTGGCATCTAGCAAAGCTTTGATAAATGTTTGTTGAAGTGAAACAGCATCAATTCCTTGGCTGCTTGTCTTATGAATATAAAACAACTCTCTCTCTTTACACTATAGAACAGTGTTTTGTTTTTTGTAGCTAGGTTATAATTTGCATGGCTACTTCTATTTCATTTTAATATTACAGGTTATTGAACAGATATATTCATATAACAGAGAAAGGCCATAGAAAGTGTGTTTACCAGTAACCTTGGAATGCGTGAAATAACAGAATCTATTGCATTAGTTTCCTTATTTTTATAGAACTTATGTATGTATCTGAATATAATTTTATGCTTTAATTTGTAAATGCATATCTTGATAACTTTAACCTTAGTATGGTTAAATTTGGCTGATGAAGAAGAAACCTCTTTCCTTTTTGTTGTTATTAATGGAAGTTCATGTAAGCATTACTTATTTATTTTTAGTGTTTTCAAGTTTAAAAAGAACAAAAAGTCTAATATTTATGGGAATCTATAAAATATATTTATGGGAATAATTTTGAAGATTTCCTTGTGAGGAAACATTTTAAAATGAGTATATTTTATATCAAATACTCATCTATCATCTAAATATTTATGTGTTTCAAGTATTATATACTGCAAAGTAGAAATATACAACTCTATGAGATTGAAGCTTTTTAAAAGTAGATTATATTTTTGATTAGAAGCTTTCACAATGGTCTTTAGTAATTGTTAAGCTATGGCTTGACATATGGAAGAAATAGAGTCCATGTCTTAGACATTTGTTGTGTACTTGGAAAAGTTCTGAGAAAATAAAAACCAAAAGTTATTCTCTCCCATTTTGGCCCTGGCCGCTAAATACTTTAATTTAACCTAAGACTGTGGATTTTAGTTTTGGCTCTTTCACAGACTAGTTTTATGATCTGAGCAAGTCATTTACCTGACAGGGACTTTAGCTTCCTCATCTGCTAAATAATAGTTAACATCTATATTGCTTTACATTTTACTTGGCAGTTTTATTTACATTTCAGTTGAATGGAAAGGTTCAAAACATTTATTGATCTAGGTGCAGTGCTCTGCAGGAGCAGTACAAATAACTAATAAATTTTCTTTTGTTACATTGTTGAGGTAATATCTATATAAAAACTGAATTAGACTCTATGAAGAGTTAGAATTCTTTAGGGGCAGTAAAAGAGATCTTAGCTGAACACAGAAGTTCAGAGAAATTTTTGTCAGAGATAGAACCCCGTAGGAGATTCTTAGAAGAGGGGTTGTCATCTCTCATTAGAAGGCAAGCTCCACCAGGGCAGGGTTTTATCTTCTTTGTATACTGCTTTATCTCCATTCTGAGCACAATGCCTGGCATGTAGGATGCTCAGTAAATATTTGTTGCATGCATAGATGGGTGGATGAATGAGTGAATGAATGAATGAGTCAGTGAATCAGAGAAGGGAGGGCAAAGGATATCTTGGAAGAGGAAACACTGATATGCTAAAATTATATTTCCCTCTCTAAAAGTTCAGTGTCGCACTTCTAGGTCATATGAAGGAGGAAGGACCCAGCGTCTGGTTTAAATGGATTTACTTTTCTCATACCTAATTGCGCAGAATTGTTGCTGCATTGTACTTTGATGGATCTATGTTAGGATCATGTTGTTGTTGTATAATTTTTTGTTTTTTTCCTGGAGGTATTCCTTTTGTCCCCTCCCCCCCATCCCACTTCGTGTTTAGAGAAGCAGCATATGCCATCTTTATCATTTTGCTAATGTCTTCTACCTTCTTACTCATTTTATCTGTTTCCTGGAATTTATGTGATTCTTCTTTAAGAAGACATTCTTTGGAGCTTCCTGATTTCTTGTTCTAATGTGGACTCATTGCTTTTTAGGTCTGCTGTACAGCTGCATCCTTGGAATTTCTTTTCACTGGACTTTTGGGTTAGTGCCATCATTTTCTTGTATATTTCCTATTTCCTTGGTTTTCACCCTTGTTTTGTATTCTTCCTAAACTGTTTTCTTCATGGTACAAGAATAAGAGGTCAACTATTTGAGTCCTTGCATGTCTGGAATGTCTTTATTTTGCTTTCACAGTTGATTGATAGTTTGCTTATATAGAAATTTACATTGAAAATTAGTTTCTCTCAGAATTTTGAGAGCTTTCGTTTATTACCTTCTAGCATCCAGTGTTGCTAATGTTATAGCTAATGCCTCTCAGAGTCTTATTTATTTGTAGGTTTTTTTTACCTGCCCACTTGCCACTCCCACCACCCCAAATCTGGAACTTTCTAGACTTTTCTATTTATCCTGGTGTTTCTGATACTGCATGTGCCTAGGTGTGAGTCCTTTTTATTAGTTATGCTCAGCACTCAGTTCTTTTCATATAAACACTTGTGTCTTTCTTCAGCTTTGGAACACTTTCTCTGATAAGCTCCTCTTCTGTTTTCTTCACTAGATGGTAAATCTCCTGAATATTATTCTTTTTTTTTTTTCTCCTAGATTTTTTTTTAATCTTTTTGCCTTTTGGGGAGCACGTAGGGGGTGGTTTCTCCTACTTTATTTTCTGACTCTTCTAACTAAACTTATTGTGTCAGGAATTATATTTTAATTTATAAGAACTCTTTCATTTTTGATCATTCCTTTTTTGTAACATCTTAATGCTGAGACATGGATGCAAAAGATTTTCTTGTCACTCTAAGAAAAATAAGCTTTTCAAAAAGTTATTTTCTATTTCTAGAATCATCTCCACTTTGTCTGTGGTGGTTGTTTCACTTGTTTTCTTTGTTCTGGTCTTGCCTATGGCAAGGCTGACCAGCAGGAAGGCTGACCAACTCTAACTGGAAGCATTGGGCAATGCTTTTTGACTAGCAGGTATAATTTTAGGGTGAATGGGCTGGGAGCTGGCTTTTAGGGGAAGAGCCTACAGAGGCAGTTTGTTCAGTTTCTTGAGAAAGGAACCACTCCCATGTAGGAGTCACAGCCAAAATGCATGCTGTCTGCAAATACGGGCATGGGGGTTGGGGTAGCGTAGGGATTCCATTTTCTTGTTTTCTTTTCTTATTTCATTTTCTTCTTTTCAGCTTCCATGGAAAAGCTAGCCATCATTTCTATCCCCTTCTTACTCCTGCCCCCCTACCAGTGGTGCTAACTGGAGCCCCATGGAGTTTACCTGGCAGTCACTCCTTTTGTTGCAGAACCCTTCCTTGCCTGCTCTTGGCTGTGGCTCTTTCTGTAGAATGTTTCCAAATTCATTTTACTCTTCTGTGGTGATTGTTTTGTTATTAGCCTATTAATTTTTGAAAGTCTCTATCAGCTTAATGAGGTTTCAGGAGGAGGAGAGGCAAGTAACTAAAATTAATTACAAATTTAGGTTGGCTTTTGAACTTTGAGTCAAAGATAGTCCCCCTTCGCCTTATGTATATTTTATGTAACTTTCATATTCTTAGGTATTTAGTACAACTACTTTGAGGAGTAATTTGATAATCCCTTATAAGTTTGAATGCATACGCACTCTGGGATCCATCCAACAATTCTCTTTCATCTGTACTTAGAGAAATCCTAGCCCAATTGTACAGTGAGACATAGACAAGAACGTTGTCACAACAGAAAATTAGAAGCAAATTTAAATCTTGACCAGCACTAAACCTTGGACTAGAAGATTGCTATTGTTCTTTCTACTCCCATAATTCTGTAGCTCTTTAGGAAAGGTGACTGTGAGAGTAGTATTCTGGCTGAAACCTTTCAGAATACCTTGTACCCAGCTGTCCAGGTGAGAATGACATTAAAATATCAAATAAAATTTTGAGTCTTAGAATGTATATAAACATTTATCTTGGTATATAGGAGAAATTTTTAGTATTTATCTTTACCTGGATGACATATATTTCTTTGATATTGTGTGTGTGGGGTGAGGATGCAATTGAGGGAACAAAAATAGTGGAGAGGAAGTTCCAGACTGAAGAAAATCAGCTACTAAGTTATGTATATGTGTTTTCCTCAAGGCTTGTGGGGGGCTCCTTGTTTTATAATGGAAAGAATTGGGAAAGCCATGTTTTATTTAGACATCACTTCTTTAGAAGTGTGAAGGCTGCATTAAGACAATTCTGCCTGGTAAATTCTCACTGATTGTTAGTGTTATAACCATTATTCTCAACTCCAGTGACAGATTTTTGATAGATATTTTATGAATAGTTATTTATATAGTATTGGTATGTGTCAGGCACTATTCTAAACACATTGTGTATGTTTTTGCATTTAATCCTCATGCAAGGATTAAACAACTGTATGAGGTAAGAACTATTGTTGACCCATGTTGTAGATGGGAAACTGAATTGTAGAGTGGTCAATAGATTAGAGGAAAGGAGCTTTTGAAATTATACGTAATTACTAGGATTAAATTATAGTAGTTAAGAGCACAGACTCTGGAGGTAGAGTATCTGGGTTTGAATTCTGGTTCTGCTGGATACTAGCTGTGTGAACTTGGGCAACTTTCTTAACTTCTCCGTTACTCATTTTCTTCATCTGCTAAGTGGGATAAGAAGACCACCCTAGTTCATTCAGTTGTTCTGAAGATTAAATATATAAAGTACAAGGAACATCATCTAGCACATAAAAAGCCCACTATGTATTTGCTCTTGTCACTGTCATCATCGGCCTGTCACCTCACTTATATACGTAGGAATGTGGTTGAGCAGAATATACTAGAGGATGTGGAACCAAGAACAGAATGCTAGTATTTATCATGGGTACTTTGGATTACCTTTGTTAATAAGGGAGGGATAGACTTAATAAGAGAGCTGCATTTTTAGGTACAGTGGAAAGTTCTTTAATAGAATCAGACATTGGCTATTCACGAATACTAGGGTGTGTTTTATCTTAGTACCTTTTGAATTAGTGCCGTGTATATAATAGTCTTTTTAGTAAGTATTTGATTTATTGTATTTAAAAAAAAATATGTTCTGCCTTGATTTATTTTGTATTACTTCAAATAGATTTTTTTTTTCTTGGTGAAGGCATACCAGTTTCTTACTGACTTAAGATTTATTTGGAGTTTCAAGTTTAATATTGTTTCATTACTAATAATAGATATCTTTTCCATTTGTATGGATTTCTGTTCCATAAAGTGCTTTTTAGGGGTTTATATTTGCCTCTGTGTTATTGAACTAATTCATGTTTGACTTCCCTAATCACTTTGTTGCATGCTCCCCTTTGTGTAATAGATACTGGTTCATACAGGATTTACAACTCCATATATATTGAGTGCTTTTCTGTTGTCTTCTGATCTCTTTTTCAGGAATCTTTTCATGTGGGAAAGGATTTTAAAATGTCTGCCCACTGACCATTTTCACAGTAGAGTATCAGTTCTCTTTCTCTTCAGATCAAGGGATTATAAACAGCGTGTATATATGTATATTTACATATGGTGTAAGTAGTGAAAGCTTTCATTTTGAATCACTAGTTATGGGACTTTGTGATAGATTATTAATCTTTTTTTTTTTTTTTTTGCCAAACATCTGCAATCCAGATTTCATGAAAGACAGCCTCTCTCTGCCCTTTTGTATATAATAATGGCTAAAATATTCTAGTTATGTTTTCTAATGTATGTACTTTGTATTAAGTAGATTTGTGTTTTTCTGGAAGAATCCCATAAATTTTTTATTATTTAAAACTGTGGCTATTTTATACCCTCACCCCTTTTTTTTGGGTGGGATGAGATAGAGTGGTGAGGGTGGGAAGGAGTTACTGAGTTGCTCTGCTGTTTCTCCCAGTGTTTTCCTCATGTTGAATACCTAAGAGCCTCATTAAATGTATGTATTCTTTCTCCCAAGAGAGAAGGAGTAAGAGGGGAAGAAATTTTGATTGTAAAGAAGTTGGAATCTGAGGCCTGATGGATGTTCAGATAAACTCTTACATGTAAGCTTAAGTATTACCTTTGAGACTTAGGTATTTCAGAGATTGCTACTTAACTCCTCAACTTTCTCTAAACTACTGATTTTTAGCAATGCGTTTGGTTACCATTTTATGTGATTATATCATGTATGCCATAAAAACTAATGGGCACTGAAACATTCAGGGAGTTCTGTAAAATGAGAAATCTAAATGTCATATTAATACGATTTGGAGTAAGCATTTATTAGCTGAGGGAAGTGGTACTAGGAAATGAAGGCAAAAAAGACTAAAAAAACTCCGCATGTTCCTTTTAAAAAAACATGCTTATATTACTTTCCCTGTTCCCAATAGTGTATTCCTTTTGTTTGGGGATGGAATATAGAAATCAGCTTCAGAGATCTCATGCAGTTAAATATCTATATTTAATTTTTTTTTTAATAATTAGCCACACTGGTATTTTATTTTATTTTTCTTTAAGCTTTTTTATTTAAACATAATGTAACCCCACCACCCTCTCCCAGCCCCTCTCCCCCTCACCCCCCTCAGTTTGTTTTATGACATTAAGAGTCTCTTTTGGTTTGTCTCCCTCCCGATCCCATCTTGTTTCACTTTTTCTTTTCCTACCACCTTAACCCCCACCTCCGTTGCATCTTCACTTTCTCAGGGAAATACAAATCAAAACCACAATGAGATACCACCTCACACCAGTCAGAATGGCTAAAATTAACAAGTCAGGAAATGACAGATGCTGGCGGGGATGTGGAGAAAGGGGAACCCTCCTACACTGTTGGTGGGAATGCAAGCTGGTGCAACCACTCTGGAAAACAGCATGGAGGTTCCTCAAAAAATTGAAAATAGAGCTACCTTATGACCCAGCAATTGCACTACTGGGTATTTACCCTAAACATACAAACGTAGTGATCCGAAGGGGCACGTGTACCCGAATGTTTATAGAATAACCTTTAATATTTTTAGAGTGGGTCAGTGGTTTGTGCTTTATACAAACCTTTTTTTTAGGAACTTCCCCACTTTTTGGTATCAACTTCAAGTTTACTGTGTCAGTTTTAACTCTTGGGTATAAGTTATGGAAGACCCTGCCTAAACTGGCTTAAGCCAAAATGGGAATTTATTTGTCCACATAACTAAAAATCTTTGCAGAGCTAGTTTCATGCATGGCTGATTCAGGATGAAAGGAATTACTTGAATTCATCTTTTTATTTTGATTCCTCTGTATTGATTCTAGTCTCACACAGATTTTTTGCCTCATAGTTGCAAGATGGCTGCCAGCAGCTACTGGGTTTTTTATACTTTCTAGTTGAAATCCAGCAAGCAGTCTTGTACCTCACTGTCTGAATGGGTCATGTGCCTTTCCCTGAGCATATCATTGTGGCCAATAAATGTAATGTGGTAATTGGATTAGATCTTGGTCTGTTGTTTGACCTGGAGCTAGGATGAAGCTGACTATTAGAAACACATATTCTGAGAATGGGGAGGTAGTGATTTCCTAAAGAGAATCAGAATATGTTAGCAGGGTGTTAGAATGGCAAAAAATAACAGATAGTTATATATATTTACTAAAACTAGAAACAGAGCAAAATATATCAGGAATAAAGCATAATTTAAGAAAACCCACCTCTAAATAACTCCCAAAATGTATGTTAAGTGTTAGGAGAGGTATTTATTGACATTGGGAGTGGAAACTGGTGGGTCTTCAGCCTTTCTCCTTCTGTCACAGTACGGGATGGAAAGGCTGGTATCTCTGGGAACCTGTTTCTGCTGTGTCAGCAGTGAATGTTTGCTGTAAGACTTTTCCTGGAAAGTCTGTTACCAGCATAAAGACCCGTGGTTCCTTATTAGACCAGGTGGACTCACCCTGGTATTAGTTCTGGTATTCACGACCCCTTTTCTTGAGAATTTTCTCAGCCTCAGGTACTACTGTTCAGAGCTGTACTAGAATCTTAGGAGATTGGGTCCTTTGGTATGGAAAGTAATTCTTGATCCTTATTTGATGTATTCCACAGAGTGAAACTGAGTTCTAAGTATATGTCACACATGCCTTTTAAAGTTCCAAGCCACAGCATTAACCTGACCATGCACTATAGGATTAGACCTTTCAAATTTTTCATAGCAATCATGTGCCAGGTCTTAATCTCTGATTAAATACATCATACACATTATGCTCCATTACGTCTTTCCTAAATCTTTTGATTGGATTATAAACACTTTTCTTTATGATTTTTTCACGTTACAATATAGTTCCTCCGATAGACTTTCTCTTCCACCTTAACTAAGTAAATTAACCTTACAAAGGTATTTCCTTGGCTGCCCTTACTGGTAAACCACCCAGTCTTCACTTTAGTTGCTGTTCGTCTTGGCATTTCTCCCAGTTCTGTTTCCTTTTCATCAGTCAGGCCCACCTTCATACACTTGATTTTTATATGGTACATTCCTTGCCCGGTGGACTGCCTGTCATTGCCAGATGGACGGTAAGCCCTCCCTCCCTGTCTTAAGTCTGACCCTGAGCACACGGTGACAATAGTTATTTGAAGTAATAAGGTTTAGTGGAAGAACTCTTGGATGGGGAACCAGAAAACCCAGCACTGATTCCTGCATTGTTACTTAGTAGCTCTGTGACCATGGGTACATTGTGTAACTACTCTAAACTTAAGAAGCCTAAGCCTAAAATGGACCCAGTATCATATTACTTGCTTTACCTACCTCAGTGCTTTCTTGGGAGGAACAAAGAGGATGAGTGTCAGAGCATTTTGTAACCTGGAAAATTCTGCACAAACTTAAATTGCCATTTTACTACTACCAAGGCAAAAACTTAAAAAATGGTATATAATTTTTAATTAATGATTTAAGATATTTGTTGAAGTAGTGAATATTCTCTAGTATTAGAAAAATAAATGAGAAGATTATTGTGTCTTATCCCGTAAAGTCTTGGTTAGTCTTAGGAAATCAAGAGATGCTTGTAAGTTAATTTTACAGAAAATGGGAATTTAGCTCCTTAGGTGGCAGATCTCTAATTTTAACAATTATATTTTATTTTAAGATTTTATTTATTTATTTGTGAGAGGGAGTGTGTGCATGTGAGAGGGAGAGGGAGAGACAGAGAGAAAGAGAAAGAGAGTGCGTGCAGGAACAGGGGAGGGACAGAGGAAGAGGGAGAAGCAGATTCCCCACTGAGCAGGGTCCCTGGGATCATGACCTGAGCAGAAGGCAGGTGCTTAACTGACTGAGCCACCCAGACATCCCTAAGTTTAACAATTTTAGATAATTTAGATTCTTACTGTATATAGATATTCTATACCATGTCTTTTTTTTCTCCTTTAACTTCTGATATATCTTTTTTTTTTTTTTTAAGATTTTATTTATTTATTTGTCGGAGAGAGAGCGGGAGCGAGCACAGGCAGACAGAGTGGCAGGCAGAGGCAGAGCTCCTGCTGAGCAAGGAGCCCAATATGGGACTCTATCCCAGGACGCTGGGATCATGACCTGAGCCGAAGACAGCCGCTTAACCAACTGAGCCACCCAGGCGTACTGGATAAAATGAGTTCCAGCTTTTCAGTTTTTGTTACTATAATCAAAGCTGCAGGAACTTTTGTATTTGTTTATTGGCAGACTTATTAATATTATGTCCCTTGGAAATATTCTGAGAATTGGCATTACTGGGTTAGAGGGCGGATTCATTTTTAGTAACAATTTTTTTTTTTTTTTTTTGGTTGAGAGGTTGCTACCTAAGTCATACAGGATTTTTTTAGTGCTGAGGCAATTTCAGCTTGGATAATGAAAGAAGTATGGATTTTGCTTTCGGTGCCTTCCTGCTTCCCTACATGCTCTGACTCTTCTTTATCTTCCCTGCTTTTGTCAGATTTTGCTTAAGATGTTCATTATTAATTTTACCACAGATTGCCATTGGAGTTGTAAGCAAGTTTGCATACTTGTTAGCAGCTATGTCTGCTGCTCCTGTTCTACGACTATTACAAGTGATTTTATTATTTATCTCCCCCCACACTAGCTTTCCACACTAGTAGACTGAGCATCTGCCATCAGAGTTTTCTTTCTGAAAGTTCAGATATGTTCAGATCATCTTTCCATGTAAAAATCTGTGAGTTTTCAAGCAGAGTTTGGCCCCTACGTTTGCATTTTGCACTATTTTTCCGTACACGTTACTTCAGACGCAACCGTTCTCTAGTACTGGACTTCATATATTTTTATGCCTGTTGCCATTACACATAGCTAGTATTTCCTTCCCTCTCTGGTCATCTGACAAACTTTGTTCATTCTTCAAGAGTCAGCTCAAAAGTTGCCTCCTCTGTGGAGGCTTCTTGGAGTAGGGAGATTGTGTGGTGAGATTGGCAAGGCTGGTAGGAACTGTATCGTTCAAGGACTTGTGGGTTAAATGATATGGCTTGGTTTTATTTTAAGACTACTGGTTGTGATGCATAATCAACTTTAGGAACTGCTGTCTTAGAGTGCCCCTCTAGCTAAGCCTGTTGCTACTGGCATTACCTAATGTTGTAATTCTTTGTTCCTGTGCCCTTCCCTTTCTACTAAATTTTAAGCACCACGAAGGCAAGGGCAGTATAACAGGCCCTCAGTAAATTCTTGTTAGTACTTACCTCCCACAGTTGTGTTTGGTTATTAAGTGAAATTATGGCTGTAATATGGCCAGCATAGTTAAATCTCAGTAAATGTAAGCTATTGTTAATATTATCAGTATCATCACTGGGTAGGTAAACCCTGGCTTGGGAGCATAGCGTGATTTCTTGAAAGAGGTGAGATGTGATCCAGGACTTAAAAGACTCTTAAAAGACTGGTGAGTTCTCATCAAATGGTGTTCAAGACTTTGTGAAAAGTCACTGTGAAAGTTGAAATTTAAAATTTTATAATCAAATATAGTTAGCTGTCTCATTCTTTCTCATTTTCTTAATAGATCATAGGTACTAAATAGAGAATTAATGCATTATTTTATATAAATATATAATTATGTCAAAAAGTAGGGTTTTAGGTAAGATTGTCAAGATTTATTTTTAGAAAATTAAAATTCTTCATTTTGTATGAACATATAAAAGCTCACTTGAATTTGTTTTTACTGACATAAAAATATTAAGGCAGTATGTATATTTTAAAACAGCTTGTGCATGTGCCCTTGAGACAATTTGGTGGGTGCATTTTTATCAAAACCATATATGCAGTGACATATTAAATGTATCATATTATTATACTAATCATATGACTTCAGAAACAAAAGTAACCAGAGGACTAAAGCCTATCAAAACCATCTTTTTGTTTTTGTACAATGAGATTCTTTTTAAATTTGCCAGTGAATTCATACCACTATTGAAACCAGATGTAGACTTCCGTCTTTTAATGTATTAGCTCAGCTATAAAAGTCTTATTTCCATCCCTGATTACTGAGTATTTCATTCATGGTTTATGATATCTCTCTCACCTTCCTTTATTTATTTTTTTAAATAGACTTTAAAATGTGATTCAAATGATTTTAAAATGGCATTGTCCCATTTATTTAGTGATAGAAATAAAATTAAACTTGTATTAAAGATAACCTAATTAAATCCACAGATGAAGTACTCTCTTGATAAAATTTTTCATTGGAAAAGATTTTGACAGATACCACTAAATGAAGTGTCAGCTGTGGTTTGAGAAAGGATCTAAGAGTTTTTCATCTCAGAACTGAAATCTTAACATAATTACCTCCTTCAGTATAAAGTAAGATCTTCTCTCCTGTACGTTGTGTGTGTGTGTGTGTGTGTGTGTG